>CAAKHB010003966.1:90670-229145 GCA_901007665.1 Aeoliscus strigatus
GCACACACACACACACACACACACACACACACACACACACACACACACACACACACACACACACACACACACACACACACACACACACAGCAGCTGGCATCTCTGAACTCCTTCTTTGTCTTTTCAACCTTGGACGCTAAAATATTAAAGAGCTCGAAATTTATAAGACACTTGCTGCCATCTGTGCCCCGGTGTCCAGTCGGCCCATCATCGTTGAACAGAAGGCCGACATCAGAACAGATATGTGTGAACTGTCAAAACACATTCACCAGAGAACGCTGTCTTGCAAATCTCAATATTGCCTAAATAGCAACCAGCACCCATTCCAGAACACACACAAAATTCTGCCTCAGCAGAATTACCATAGCAATGAGAGGGGAAAGGAAAAGAGGAAACATTTCCACAAGACTGCCTCTTCAGTTGAAGAGAGTTTTTTCTCTCAGGTGTTTTTTTTTTTTTACAATGTCATTGTGAGCTGCTTCAAGAGCTTTACGAACGTGAATGACAGATTTCCTGCGCGAAAAAAAGCCGTGGAGGATGGGTGCAATCAGTCCAGGTTTGTTCGAGACAGCATCACTTCCTTCCTTAGTGTTAGGAGAGAGTCAGAGCGAGACATTCAGACAGGGGTTTTTACCGCACACACACTCTCCCCGGACAGCAATGCAGCGTAATTCTAATGGTGTCATTCAAAGCATCTGCTTCTCTCAGGGAAGTGTACGCCTTGCCTAAGTGATTCAAACTGCCTCCACTCGCTGCAAGAGTGTCAACAAAGAGAAGCCAACTGAAACTGCTCGTCAGCGAACGCGGAACTTACATCTGAATGGCTATTTGCCTTTTAGTTTTTTTGTTCATATTTGAATTCACTTGCTTCCTAAATGCACTGCTAAGCTAATTCTACTTTAACGGCACCATATTCTGAAAACAGTTTGGTTTAGGTGTGAAGGAAGGACGTGGTGCGATGTCGGTTTTCCAAGTTGTATCAGCAGCATTATTCAGTTTCTGTCCGACTTCACTTCAAATAATGAAGATTAGGATGAATTGTGCTTTTCACTTTTTGCAAACATATTTCGCAGTCCACACAATGGTTTCTAGTCGCATCATCAAATAAAAAAATTGACATACTTGGCAAACGAAATAACACAAAATGAGGTGTTAGCAGAACTTCACATCTCCACGACAGAGGTGAAAACAGGATTCACCTCTGAAGAGAACATGCCAACACTCCACTGTACAATTGAATATATGTATTAACTCACCCAAATCTGTTTCAGAGCTGGACAGCTGTCAGGTCAAGGCCTCCGCAGGGACGACGGGCCCAGAACACAGCTTCCCTCCGACTGCTGCCGCTTTGTAAATGAAGATTCTGCACGTATCCAAACCCAGCTCTCCATCAGCAGGTCTTGGATCGTACACGGATGCAGCAGACAAACGTTCCATTAGCTGCAGAGTCCAAAGGTCTCTTGTTGTTAAAAAAAAAAAACAATGAATATTTGCAACAGCATCTAACAGCATCTTGCCAAACAATTGAAATGTCGCATGTATTTTTGCAAAACTGTCAAATGTGAGATGAAGTTGCGTGACAAGTTCTAAGTTTGGTTGTGGTCATTATTGGGAACGTGTAAGCACGACTCTTCATCAGCTTGATGTCCTGCACCTGTGAAAGAGATCTTGGTGAGAGAGAAATAAAATATCACGTCAGTCAGTCACGTCTTTTTTTTTTTTTAAAGGCTTTTGCAAATTCACGTAAAATAATATAATTGTATTATTTTGTATTTATTACAAATATATACATTTCAAAAAAACGTATTGCAAATGTGTGTAAAATAATTTAATTGTATTATTTTCATTACTATGTTTTATTCATTATGCACACATCCATATTCACATATAGAAAACTAAAGAGTAGAAACAGCCAATATCATGGCCAGTGTCTGAAGGAGAACGAGATAGAAGAAGACCATGACCCTCTGGAATTTTCTTGGGCCCTTTGCGGAAGGGAGGGGATCATTGTCCCTGAAGTCGGTCTGCGTTGTTGTGGCCTGTGTTTACATAGCCCACTGTAGGTTTTCACAGTAGAACAATGGACTCGGCCGCTGTCACACAGCAACAGCGATCACAAGGTTAAAGTAAAAAAAACCAAAGCAGCTTTCAGCTCAAACACCTTTTATATTTGATGGTGCTAAGACTCACACCAAATCACTGTGTATTTGGAGACGCTGGGGAGGTTTTTGGAAGAGGCAGATTAAAGACTGAGACAGGAAGGGCCAGGTTTAGGGAAACAGGAAGAGTGATGCAAGGAAACGGAGCACGTCAGCAGCCAGCCCACCGCAGTCTGCTGAAAGTCAAGTCCAGACCCAGCGGAATTATGGACTCTTTGCTAAAGTCACCAATGAAACTTGTACTTTTGACAGGTACGTCAGTTTACGTCTAACGTGGCAGGAGACTTGGATTCTAATATTGTTTGGTAGCAGTTGTTTTCATTAGCTCAGAATTAGTTCAGAATGATCAGCCGGGTGATTTTACATCATTCCAAATTGATTACCCCCAGAAAGCCCAAGTTGTTGTCATGTCCTGCGTGTTTAACATGTTGCGAACAAAGCAAAAAGTCAAGGTTACATCTGCTCAATGATGTCACGTTGTATTCCAGAGAACGTTCCTGTTACCGGTTAACGGCCGTTGTGTTTTGTGTTTATGCAGCGTGGCTTTCCAGTCTCATGGACCCATGCTGCTTCTCTGACATCTGTGATTCTTGCCACAAACTTGCAACATGCAAGAGTCTGAACGGGTCGAACGCTGCCTGCTTCTGTAACCACGGCTACACCGGGGATGGGACAACGTTCTGTAATGGTAAATGGATGTTTAAGTCTGGTTGTTGTGCAGTGACCATGGAGGACTAAAACATGAGGAAGCCACTGCTGATTGTCAATCTTCTCTTCTTGTCATACGTAACATCGTAAAATCTATCAGGACGCTGTTCACTTTCAGTTTTTGTCGGTGTGTTTAAGAGAAGCAAAACCCTTCTGTTCAGAATCGTAGCATCTTGTGGATGTTAGTGTTCTCTTCACACGTTTTGTGACCACAGAGCTTCACTTCCCACTCATGTTTCCTCTCCATGGAATTACCATTTAATTGAATGTTTCATATTTTCTTTTAACAACCCAACACTGTGCAGGCATCTTTTCTCGTCGTGTTGAGGTGCTGGTGAAGGTTAAGGGAAACATAGATGAGAAAACCCTCCAACGCTTGTTCAGAACCATGTGCAGCATTTGACTTAACTGGCAGCGTCGGGAAGATGACACAGACACGCACGAAGAAAGATGGGGAAGGTCTTTGAAAAAATGAAAAGTGTTAACTTTAAATTGTATTTTAGGAGAATGTACACTCCACAGGGCTTGATCCAGCAATTTGTTCTGAGAAGACACTGCAGAAGGCGTCTATTCTGAATAGAAATCATCAAAGTGAATATGTGGGTGCGGCGGTTGTTCAGCACACTAATGAGTCAAGTGTTGGAGAGGTATTTCCGTTCCAGTCATCACCTCTCTCCTCAGTACAAAGGATTTCCCTTTCCGGACAACACTTGTGCATAAGGTACAGAGAACAGGAAACGCAGAGCATCCCTCAAACCCAGACAAGTGAAAAGCCAGCAGTCAAGTCAACAGTCTTCCCAGGTCATTTCCAATAAACGGAATGGAATGGAATGTGTGGCCATGAAGCTGAAGCAGCACTTTCTAACGCGAGCATCATCCACAGCAAACGGGACTTCTTCAGACATGAATTATGAAACACAGACAAACAACAAATCTACATGTTATACATGTTGGCCAAGGATGTCTGGAAGCTTTAAATTCATCCTAGGACCAAAGAGGACGACGTATAATACAACATATATATATATATGTTATGGGTAATGTAAAAAAAAAAAAAAAAAAAGGTAATATAATATGCAAATTATTCTGTTTGTTTACAATCTATCTGTGTTATCTATGTGCGAAGCTACTGCATCAAGCTAGCTTGCTAATGTTATCAAGCTCGCTAACTAACCCATACAACCCGGGGGTGTGAGTTGTTTGCAAACTACTAATTTGCATATTACCCTTTTTTTTCCCCCCACATTACCAATAACATACAGATTGTGGCATAACAACCTGACAGTCTGTTTGACTACAGTTATACAAGGAGGGCTCACGTTTCCAGTCATGCTGGTTGGTCAATGTCACCCAGCTCATAGCCGACTGACTGCACTTTATTTTTTTTTAGAAGTTACTAAACCTGTTCTGACTTTCCATTCTGTGGCAAAGAGCCCAGCTTATGTCGCCTCCATCTCCTCTCTCCACAGATGACAATGAGTGCCAGAATGTGACTAATATCTGCGGGGATAAAGCGAACTGCACCAACACAGCGGGCAGCTACCACTGTACATGCTTGTCTGGATACGAGTCAACAGGAATGGATGAGTTCCAGCCAAACGACGGCACCGAGTGTGTCGGTAATGTCATTGCTCACATTTTCATCGACCAGCATTTGTTCCATTAACACCAGGATCGGTCAAATACTGTGCTGACAAAACACCTCACCTCCATGTAACCAGTGTTTGTTGTGTCCTGCTTCTAACTACATGCAAAGGAAACGGGCACAAAGGTGAGGAGACAGACAACGACACGCCCAGAGCTGATAATTTACAATATTATTATTGTTTGTATTCTCAGCACAAAGAAAGTGGATCATTCATGACTCTAGTTTAGCAAAACAAACTTTATCCGGTTGCCTGGGTCACGTAAGAAAAGATCTTCTGTTGAATCTCTGAAATCTGTTCACTAGTCCAAGATGCACAAAAAACAGACCTATGATATACTTCAAAGTAAAAAGAAAAACAAAACAAAAAAATCTGTTATGAACTGGCAATTAGTTTTCATCAGAGTCAACATTTTCTCCATTACCTTAATGGAACTGACCTCAAGTGATATTTGTACTAATATCATGAGAAGGAATAATGTATTTATAAAATAAAAATCATCGAGCTATAAAATAAATAACAAAATAAATGCAAAAATAACAAAAAAAAAAAAGCGGACATCAGTAGTGGTTGTTTAACCAGCAGAGAGTGTCTGAGGTCAATGTTACCATCAATGTTCTACTTTGCTATTTTGGCCATCAAGAAAACAGAAATCTGAAAATAATGATTCATACAAATTCAACAAATATAACTGAGACAATGGTTTAGAAAAGCACATCAAGTTTTTTTGTTTCAGTTCCAGACAGGTCAGCGACACACTTAGCTAATGTATTTGCTGTTTAACCTCAATATTCCCTCAGAACAACTTCATTCCACTCATCCATACACATTTGTCATTGTGTTATATATATACATATATATAACAGAAGTGTGTTTTCTTTCTACGGTGTCTGTGAAAGCAGTTTAACACCACTGATGAACGTGTGTTTTCTCATTCACTGAGCTGTGGACGACGTGATTTTTTTTTTTTTACCGCAGGCCGGTCGCTTCCTTCCCATCTGCTCTTCTGAGAATCCATTTGAGAACTTGTTTGCACAGGAAGAACAAAGTCTTTATCCCATACAGGGAATAGTATTCCTGTCTCTTTCTAGCCACCACTTCATTCAGACTACACAGCAGATGTAGCAGGTGAAATATTATTCAAATGTGAAAATCTACAGGAGTTAGACCAGTAGCAGAAACCATTACTTTTACAATATTATTTTAAAATTGCAAAGAGACAGAGAGAGAAAATTGATCGTGTTTACTGGTTATTCATTTTGTTGAGAATGTCAGTTTAATAATCTCATGTCATGTCTCTTTCACCGGAGCTGAACCCGTCAATTTCTTCTCCCAGACATTAATGAATGTAAGGAAGGAGAAGCCTGTGGACCAAACTCACACTGCCATAATACGAATGGATCTTTCTATTGCACCTGTCAGCGTGATTACATCCCAACTTCAGGCACGAAGCACTTTCATGCGGAGAGCGGTGTCAGATGTAAAGGTCAGTATTCGAGAAAAAAAAACATGCAGGCATGCCCTGGCAAGGACTGTCCACACACGAGGTACTCTCAGCCTTCAAGAAATGTTGGTGTGGTGATGGATAAACTCAGATGAGACACATTCTGATAATTGTTGCCTTTTCTCCAGAGCATCCACAGAAATACTGCCATGACAACACTGGATGCATCACACGGACCGTCAACAAAACACTTGAATATGTAAGTTGGGTGCCGTCGGTTTGCAGCCAAAGGGGGTAAAAGGTAGATATGATGACACTGCCATCTGTTGGAGAGGACAGATGAGCATGAGCCAACACTCCAACTACACACACTTTACCAGTTTATTAGGCAAAAAGACAAATGCGGCATTACACATCTGCTGTGCAATAAACCATCCCATCATGGGATTTTGAGCTTTTAATAAATCCTGTAATGGTAAGAGGCTTTATATAATTTAGGAGGCTGTATGTCTAGTTGTGGTGCTAACGAAGCTAATATTGAAAGGTGTACCTAATATTTTGATAACCCTAATTCATTTAAATATTATAAATAAATACAAATAAAAAAAAGGAATAATTGTTTTTTAAAAAAGGCTAGAACATCAATCGTTACCGTCATTAATTGTACATGATACCTATAGGAATAAGCTGTCGACTTGAGTTGGCAACTTGTTAAATATCAAAGGGCAAATTCTGACAAATGAAACAAATGCAAATGGAAAATTAAATACGAGCTGACAGCATTTGTCCTCCTTCCTTTTTTGTTTTAGATGAGAAACCTCACAGAGCCTCAGAGTTTTCTGAGGGAAATTGTGAAGCAGACGTCCGGGGAACTCACCTCAGCGGAAGTGATTGCATATGTTGAAGTCTTGAGTCGATCTGCAGCAACACTGGCTGCCAGACAGAATGATTACCGACCATCTGCCGTCCACTCCACTCTCTCAGTAATCTTTGTTCAACACTCTTCATTCTCAGGCAACAGTTGGAGTTCAGAAATGCTCTGGTGCTTTGAATACGTTAACAAAAGAAAAACAGCCTTTTCATTCAATTATTTATTTTTGAGTTTTTTTTTTTTTTTTTTTTAAGGTTGACCTGAAATGTTTCTCTATTAGAATGTTTGTGCTCATAAAAGTCAAGTAACTCTAATCTTTTTATCGTATAGTTAAGTGTTTGGTAGTGTAGTTGTAATATAAAATAGAGTTACAGTTATTATGTAGTAGCAGGTTTTCAGTATCTAAGTTTGAATAAATACATTTGAAAATTAATTCATTCATTCATTAGTTAATTAAAGTTTGAATAAATGAATAAGCGTTTCATGAAATATATATTGAGATCTGACTCATTTTGGAGAGCTTAGCTGTTTTTGCACACAGGCTGAACGAATAATAACAACAATAACAACAACAACAACAACAACAACAACAACAATAATGATGTTATTATTAAATGCTAATTAATGTTATCCATAAATGTTTTTGTTTTTTGGGTTTTTTTTTACAGAAATTTGTCAGAGCTGTTAACAACCTGGTGGAGAAGGACGAGCTGGTGGCCTGGAGCCGAATCAAAGAAGAGCGTCGGGAACGTACAATCACCAAGCTGCTCCACTCTGTCGAACAAAGTGCTCTGACACTGGCCAAGAATATCAAATCTGCCGAGTTTGAAATCAAAGCCACACAAATGGGTGAGATTATTTTTATCATGTTCCTCTTCCTGACACGTCAATAATATTCAGTGACTAAAGTCACTCACATTCATTCCTACCTGCATGCAGGACCAGCATTCCTTAATTTCCTTTGTTTTTTTCTTGTAAAATTCAGAGATGAAACTTGTCACCTTTGATGCCAGCAACACAAAAGCCAAACTGTCAGCCTCCATGGGGGGAGATCACATAAATCTGACTCCAAAGCTGAGACCAGTGGATGACAGAAATGGTAATTGGGATTCAGATATGTATTCACATTTTATTTTTTCCTTCTATATATGGATTTATGTTGACTAGAATGTGAATTGTATATATATATTAAAAGTTCAACACACTCTTGTACGGTCAACACAAATGCTATTAACATAACATGCCTTCCCGACTGTCTTTCATTAAACTTTTGTTGTCCATCAGAAAGTGTGTCGGTGGTGTTTGTGCGGTACGACAGCATCAGTGACATCCTGAAGCCGAGCAGCGACCCCGGTGCCACCGACTACTCGCAGTATGCAGGGACAGGGGAAATCACTGTCAACTCCCAAGTCATAGCCGCAGCCATCAAACCTGCTGACGTCTACCAACTCGACCATGTCACCTTCACTCTGCGGCACATCGAGGTAAAGACATGCCGAAGCCGCCTGCTTTGTTCTCCCCTTCTCCGCTTACACACACGTGTCTTCAGAATGAGGGTCTGTGTTTGCGTCAGGGAGGTGATACAGGACTTTCTTGTGACCTTCAACTCATGGAGGCATTGAAATGTTGAAATATGCTCAGATGTGAGTAACTTCTCCTTCTGTGAGAGCAGAGTTCAAAAAGTGATTTTGAAACTGTATTACCACTTTTTCCATCAACACAAAAGTTTTTCTAATTTAGCCAGGGGTCCACAAAAAACGTTTTGAAGTTTCTTCACTTACTTTTTCTGTTAAAGGGGAGAGTGAGCATTTTGTGTTATTGAGTTTTATGATACATTTATCACGTTAGCTTCCAACAGAACCTTATTACAGCGAGACCGCCAAGATGTCCTGGTTATGTGCTGTGTTTTTTGCCTTCGTCTTTACATCTGTGTCTCAGGATTCTGATTCTGGCAGGAACTCCAGGTTTCATACAAGTTAAATTCACACAAACTCACATAGGTGTTTTCATGTTTCTCTCACACAATCTGGATGATAAACACATTATAGGAGTAGGGAGGTGGAAATACACTTCATTTGGCACTATTACATCAAAATATATATATATATATATATATATATATATATACAACTCAAAACAATTTGATTTGATTTTATGTGATAAATAATATTCTTTGGCAGTCCCTGGTTTCCTCATCTTACGATATGATAAGACAAATGATAATCACTTTGCATATTGTTTGCAGTTAATAATTGACTTGTAGTGTTAATAAATATATCATAAATGGTTCATACCTATTTCAGAGTGAATTTGTGAAAGCAAATGTGGAATTTTGGAATCATTTATTTTGATGACGAGGTTTTACCTACAGCATACCAAAATAAATCAAAGCCGTCTCATGCTCCTTAAAGCCCATAGACACCAAAGCTGATGTGACAAAGTGTGCCTTCTGGGAGTACGAGGCAGACAGCCTGCAGGGCCGCTGGTCAACTCACGGCTGCAAGACGGTCCACGTCGACAGCAACGCCACCGGCTGCTCCTGCAGTCACCTCACACACTTCGCTATCCTCATGTCCTCTGGGCGCGCCAACGTGAGTCCGGCTTTGAAAATACAAGCTAACACACAGCTGGTTTGGACTCGACAAAGACAGAAATGTCTTTAAATTAAGAACCAATCTACAGACACATGTTTTTAGGATCTGATCGTGTTCTATATCTGACGTGATATCGGCCTGCAGACATGGTGTCAAATGTTACAAGCAGGATAAAAGCAAATTAGCGCTCCAGACCACGACACAGCTGTGAATGAAACACCTCTCTTCCCATCTGCCTCTCAGCTGGTGGCCCACTACACCATCCTGACCCGGATCACCCAGCTGGGGATGATCATCTCCCTCATATGTCTGTCCATGTGCATCTTCACCTTCTGGTTCTTCAGCGAGATCCAGAGCACCAGAACCACCATTCACAAGAACCTGTGCTGCAGTCTCTTCATGGCCGAGTTCATCTTTTTGGTGGGGATCAACATGAACACACATAAGGTAACACAGGTGAACATTTGTCATGATGATGATGATTATCATCCCCCACATACTGTCAGTTTACCGATGAAGTGGGTCAGCTGTAAGATCTCATGATGATATATGTTGTCCAATATCCTCAGACATCACAGCTTTACTTCCTATCTGCTCCTGTACGACCCAAACCAGGACACATACAGATAACAGTCGTGCCTTCTCGCTGTCTCTCTCCCTCTTTTGTCTCTGTCTGTTTCCCGGTAGCTCTTTTGCTCAGTTATTGCAGGGCTGCTACACTATTTCTTCCTTGCAGCCTTTGCCTGGATGTGCATCGAGGGCATTCATTTGTACCTAATCGTGGTTGGCGTCATCTACAATAAAGGCTTCTTACACCGTAACTTTTACATCTTTGGCTATGGAAGCCCGGCGGTGGTGGTGGCCATCTCAGCAACACTCGGCTCCAAGTACTACGGCACAGATAGAGTGTAAGTTTTCCATTACACATGAAAATGAATGACTTTAACAGTCAAAAGTTGGTAGGCGAAGACAGTTTCTGTGACATGAAGGTGTATTTGTATTTCAGTTGCTGGCTGAGCACAGAAAATCACTTCATTTGGAGTTTCATCGGCCCGGCCTGTTTGATCATTCTGGTAGATTCCTTTCAAACCTAGAAGAACGGCGCCGTCATCAAACGGTGAACGTGTCAACTCCTCTCTTGATCGTGTTTCTTCTCCTCTAAGGTGAATCTTTTGGCGTTTGTCGTGATCATCTACAAAGTGTTTCGTCACACCGCAGTAAAGAAGCCTGAAATCAGCCACTACGAAAACATCAGGTGGGGTCACGCACTGCTCAAACGGCAAAGAGGTGAAAATGAGACTTGTGTTCGGCCCCTGGCAGGTCGTGTGCGCGTGGCGCGCTTGCCCTGCTGTTTGTGTTGGGGGCCACATGGACCTTTGGAGTGCTGCACATCCTCAATGAGACGACCCTCACCGCCTATCTGTTCACCATCAGCAACGCCTTCCAGGGGATGTTCATCTTCATCTTCCTCTGTGTGTTGTCCAGAAAGGTAAAAACTAGTTTGGGAGGCGGTAAAGCACCTGAACTGAAGTCCATATTAGCGTGTATTGATGTTTTCAACGTGTTGTTTCAGATCCAGGAAGAGTACTACAGACTTTTCAAAAACGTGCCTTGTTGCTTTGAATGCCTGAGATAAGCCCCCGCCTGATCAGCTGCACTTGTACAATAATATTCATCTCTGCGGCTTCGCAACATCCTGTGACTCAGTGAAAAACACTGTGGGAGGAATTGCTTACTACCAATGTCCAGTGGACGGACAGGACATCAGCGCTCATCATTTCTACAGCTTTGGTTTCCCATCGAAAAGACAAGTCACCATCTATGTCATGTTTGCTTTGTGTTCAGGAGCTGTGTACTGCAAACATACAGTCATTGTTGACTCACACACATACAGCAATACTTCATTTTCAGTTCAATTTAAGCCTGTCACACTAAAAAACAAATATCATTCCTGTCACTCAATCCTGTATGGAAATTGTAAATTATTAAAAGTTGAAGTTTCAAACATCGTATCTTTGCTTCTTGTCCTCTTATGACCTCATCCAATCCCCCATTCTCCAGCATCACACTACCAAGTGGATCAAACCTGAACGATGGAAAGGCCAATGACGCCATCTAGTGGACACAAGGAGGAACTTGTCCTTCGGAGGCTTGGCAACACCTGTCGTGTGTGAAGAATTTTACCTGTGAATATCTAGATCTAGATGTCCCACCTGATTGTTGACGTCATTTTGTATCAATTTGCAAATGAAAATTGAAACTTCCACTTTGAGTTAAGACTTCTTCTAACAGCTGAGCCCTCACATCGTCCCTGGAATACGAATCTGATGTTGCACAGTGCATGATGATGCAACTGGGCTGAGTAAGGGCTCTTTTCTGTGTCCTGAATTGGGTGAATCAAAGCAGCGTATCCATCTGTTTATATTCTATTTTTGTCTTCAGACCACAGATATGTCAACAACTTGTCTTAGCTTCAAGTCAGATTTCTGTTGGATTTTCACTGCACAACAAGCATTTTGGAGATTCAAAATCCAAGAAAGACAAACCAAAAAGACAAGATGAGGTAAGAGGTAAGTGACTTAATCAACACAACGGCGGGACCATGTGAGGGAAAGCAGGAAGCTGATTGGTTGAAACGCAAGACACTGGAGACAAGACACAGATACAACACATCAGGGCATGGGAAGGGAGACAAACCACCCAGGGGCAGTGAAGCATGAGCATCTTCATCCTGAAATTACAACAGCTGCAGTGTTGAATTTTACTGACACGTAACCCGACAGAAATCAAAACAAACGTCTGCATATATTTGAAAAATGGGTTCATTCTTTGGACAAATGTGATATTAGCGCCCTCTTCTGGCATTTTTTGGTAAAAAAACAACCAGTGGTGCCATCTGTTCAGTGTGCCAGTCTTTTTGCTCATCATCAACAATAATTTTCACACATGATAGGTTTGTCACTACTTTGGTTATTACAGCATTAATAACTCATCAATAACTTTCTCTGATCACCATCTCCCAGAATTTCCCACACCTTCTTTGTTTGCTTCTGTCTTTTGTTCTATTATTTTGCTTATTATAAGTGTGTTATTAGGAGTTAGTGAATAGACATAAAGTGCGCCCATCGATCCATTCTATCTAAAGGATCCCCTATGCTGCCCAACAACAACAACAACAACAACAACAACAACAACAACAACAACAACAATTGAGTAGTCTTTGTCACATTTTGACACTGTCTGGAAAATGTGTGATAAACTCTCAGAGCTGGGATTTCGCCACTCAAAAAGCAAAAGACTAAACTTGCCACTTAATTTCAATCCATATTACTTGGTTAAACAGTGACTTTCTGAGTGATTAACATTCAATAGTCAAAACAGACTCTAGAATGATGTAAAATGTAGAAAAGACATTCTCATATCATGTTTTTTTTTTTTCATAATGTTTGTTTTTCTGTCACCGACACTCGTCTGTTTTTCAGACTGGACTGTCATCCGCTATCATCAGTAATTCTTTAGTGTCATTCTGACAATGTCACAGGTCAAATTGACTCCACTGCACAAATGTCTGCATGTTCACAGCATGTGTTTACTTTAAATCAGTTATGTAAACCAGACTTCTGACCTGCCCACAAGTCCCCATA
This sequence comes from Aeoliscus strigatus, assembly GCA_901007665.1. Taxonomy (NCBI): domain Eukaryota; kingdom Metazoa; phylum Chordata; class Actinopteri; order Syngnathiformes; family Centriscidae; genus Aeoliscus; species Aeoliscus strigatus. Next base: position 103,737 of record CAAKHB010003966.1, read on the forward strand.
CACCCAGTTACCCCGTTCAAACACGCGCTGCTATATAAAGAACAAATATGAAATGTTTCTTCTTACTGGGATCCGCCATGAGGGTGCTTGTCCTCTGCTGCCTTGTGGCTCTGGCCAGTAAGTTTTCACCAAATATCATCAAATATGCCACTAATTCACATGTTTAAATGACAGTAAATATGAAATATAACATTATATTTCATATTTACTGTAATTACTGTAATTTACTGCTTATTAATATCCTATTAATAAGCTGACTGATTAAACCTTATGTTTTCCAGCATGTCAGAGTCTCCGCTATGGTGAGTTTCAGTCTTTTTGTGTCCTTATTTTATTCAAAGAACAGCTGCAAGGCAATCACTGTTTCTTCCACACACACACACACACTAACCAGACCTCAGCCTGAACCCCAAGAAAACCTACGAGTACAAATATGAAGGACTGGCCAACTTTGGACTGGGCATGCCAAACCTGGCTGAATCTGGCGTGAAAATGACGTGTAAGGTCAAGATTGTTGGTGTGTCTGCACAAACCTTCAGTCTTCAGGTAAAACCAGTAGAAGTTGTTGTTATTTGACAAGTAGTGACTTCACGTACTAATCAAACAGCTTCATTTTAAAGCTTTAGAACTTCGACAAGTGCTGCACCGTAAAACATTTAACATAGATCAGACAATAGGAGGTCGGATGGACTCTGCTGGCGTCGCACGGTGACGGAGTTGAGCTGGGAAGTGAAGGTGCAACTTCCTGTGTCCACAGGAACATCTGGAATAGCAGATGTTGCTGGGTAAAGGTTGGTGGCAGGATGTCAAGGGCCCTGACGAACATCCAGACCAAACAGAAGTAGAGAATGGCGACAGGCAGAAGACGCAGTTCCCAGCTCAAATCGCCAAGCACATGAATTATGGTGTCTCTATATGAAAAGACCCTGAAATGACTTAAACACTTAGTTTACTCTGTTGTTGAAGGGTGTGTAATCTGCCTCTAATCTACAAACCGATTGTTCTTCACCTTGTCTGGATCAAAGGTTTCTGATCTGGCATTCGAGGAGTTCAATGGCTTCCCAGGGAAAAACAGCTTCCAAGTCTCCCCGAGACTCACCCAGCGTATCGCTGCCCAGCTGATCAAACCCTTCAAGTTCGACTACATCAGCGGACACGTCGTTGACATCCAAGCCTCTGCGGAAATCTCCGACACTGTTGTGAACATCATCAGAGGGATACTGGATTTTTTTCAAGTGACCGTCAAGACCACGCAGAGAGTGTATGAGCTGGAGGAGGTGAGACGGGCTCGACCCCTCTGTTCTCTGACGCTACACGGCACGCACCAATGCTGGACTTTGTTTGCAGACTGGCATCCATGGCAAGTGTCAGAGCAACTACGCAGTCGAGGAAAACGCAGAGACAAAAGAACTGACCATCACCCAGGTGGTGGATGTCAGTAACTGCAGGGAGAAGGCCGAAATCTACAGCGGAATGGCCAGTGCTGTGCTGGACAAAGTGTCCAAACAGGTCCGAGCTGAATCCCCGCGGCTGCATCGGCTTCTGCGATTAGATTCATCACTTGTGTCTTTGCTTGTGTCTCCATTTCTAGAGAGGAGAATCTGTGGTTTCAACTCTCAGATATGTTTACACAGTGAAAGCAGCAGCCGAGGGAGCTCTCATTACTCAGGCTTACAGCTTGGAGCAGCAACACTTCAGTCCCTTCAACGTGAAGGGCGGCAATTTCAAGATGCGAGCTACGTACGGCGAGAATGTCTGCATGTGGATTCGCTTCACTTTGTCTGCAACGGCGCTGAATTCTTTGAATGACGTCCTGCAGGAAGGAACTGGTGCTGCTTGGAGCGAGCGACACGGTGAAAGCCGTCACCTTTGGTGAGATGGAGAGCAGGGGAAACATCATCTACAAGTTTGTCAGTGCAGAAGCCAATCTTCCCATTGTGATGCAGAACCTGGAGAACCCCGTACCTAAGGTAGCAATAATTCAGGTGCCATAACTTCAAATGTCTACAGACAAATCTGAAAAGCTCTTCTTGTCTTTCAAGGCTGTCGAATTGATCAAGCGCTTGGCTGAAGCCAACATCGATCACATCGACAGCGCGTCGACCGAAGACACGATCAAGGTGTACCAGCTCCTGCGCGTGATGCCCTATGAAGGATTAGAAGAAATGTGGAAGCAGTTTGCAGGAAATGAGGAGCACAGGTGGAGTAGTTGCACCAGTTATCAACCAGTTCATTTCCATCGACTGACCCTTTGTCAAACAGACGCTGACAGTCCATCAACGTCATTCCACAAACGACCTCCGGCCTTTTTCGGCCATTTTATATGGGATTAATGATATGTATGTTATTTTCTATATCATGCATATTTTTATATACATATATATCCACATATATATGTATGAAACTGACTACACACACAAGTTACTATTTTTCCTTCATAAATTAACCCTATACAATGTTAAATAAATAGTTGTATTTTTTATTCTTAGCCTCCAACAGATTATTAATATACATGTGCTGACGTGAGCTTCGTAGGGGAACAGAGTGTGAAGGGTTAGGGTTAGGGTTAGTCGGAGGCCATCTCTGACGTCTGACATCGAGCCACACTGATCAGGGAGAGGCCTTCTTATTTAGCGGAGATGGATTTGGTCTGTGGCGAATGATTTATCCTCATATTAAACATGATGACAGTTTGCTCAGCCACATCCGCCGACACCTTCAATGTCATTTTTTGGAGAGGATGTAATGAATGTGCTGTCTGTCCTTGTCTGTGCAAACATCACAAAGACGTTTGATGAATAATCTTGATCATAAATGTTACATAGTCAATCAAAACATTCCTTTTACCTGGCGTACAGACGGTGGTTTTTGGACATGATCGTCGAGCTCAGCGATGCCAGAATTCTCAAGTTCCTTGAAGTGAGATTCCAGGCAGGAGACTTGTCCTCATATGAAGTGCTGGGGACGGTGCTGTTGGGGTTCAACCATCTGCAGCCCATCCCCGAGCTGGTCGAGATGGCTAAAGTAAGTTTTGAACATTTGAACATTTTTAAACATAAGTACAGTGACATTATGTGTGGCTCATACAACGGAGGTGGTTAGAAAAATACTAAAAAAAATAATCACACCATGTCCACAAATATCCTTCTCTGCTGAAAATGTCTTCATCTCTTGTTTTTCCAGATGTTCCTCCACTTGCCCTTCAGTAAATCCAGAACCATAGTGTGGCACACTGTGGTGCTCTCCTACGGCTCGCTGGTGTACAAGCACTGCACATATTACAAACCTTGTCCGGTAGCTGCTGTTCAGGTAGACACGCCTACAAGTACCTGTTGTTATTTACATTTGAGAAACAACACTCTGAAATAATGTGGAAAAAAACATGGTCTTCATGTAATTGATATTCACGATGAAGTGGAAAAGAGGGATGAACCCTTGTTGAACATCTGTTGGTAGCCGCTGCTGGACATGGCCACGGAGAGTCTGAGGAATAAGAATGAGGCAGACATGGTCCTCGCCCTGAAAGCTCTGGGGAACGCAGGTCACCCAGGCAGCATTAAAACCATCATGCGCTTCCTCCCTGGAGTGGCGGCCACCCCCGTGGACCTCCCACCTCGTGTGCTGAGTGCGGCTGTGCAGTCGATGAGACTCATCGCTGCCAGGGACCCTCACAGTGTAAGAACATTACAATGCACAGAGGGAACGGAGGACTTTGTGCTTGCCAGGTTTGGTTCTTACATACTACACAGTCAGGATGACAGGATGACAGGTGCCATGTGTAACGTCTGACCAGCTGTTAAATTCATGTGCTACAACAATCGCATCAGAAACGTGTCCTGTTCAATCATTAAAAACACAACAGACGTCAACTCTGGACCTCAGATGCACCAGTGTTCTCTCTTTCATGAGGCCCGATTGCTAAATGATTGAAAAATGTCGATTGAAAAGACGTCTGAGTGATTTAAGGAATTCTCCCCTTACTTCTGACACTTCTCACTGACACTTCTCACTGAACTAAAAATAACATGAGGGAAATGCAGCAGGAGGTTAAATGCCCGATTTTTTCTGCCTGCAGGTCCAAGACATCACCTTGACACTTTTCTTGCAAAAGGAACTTCCTGCTGAATTGCGTATTTTTGCTTTTACGACCTTGTTTGAAAGTAAACCACCGATGGCCCTGGTGTCCACGGTCACCGCACATCTGCTCGAGGAAAAAGACCTCCAAGTCGTTAGTTTTGCGTACTCGTACTTGAGGAGCTTTGCCAGGTCCAGTACTCCAGACAACGCCTTCCTGTGGGTAAAATAACAAGCTAATAAGATTTTAAGCCGACGCTCAGCCTGTCTCTCTAACTTTCCGTTTTGCCCTCAGCTCTACCGCCTGTAATGTCGCTGTGAAAATTCTGAGCCCTAAATTCGGACGTCTCAGCAATCACTACAGCAAATCAGTGCACATGGACTGGTTTAACGGTACGTTCAAATGCACGTTTTCTGCATTCTTTCTCGAACATCATGTGACCTTTGACTGTTTTTACCGATGCAGATGATTTCCTAATTGGCACTGCCGCAGAGTTCTTCATGCTAAAAAGTGCAACAAGCATCTTTCCCACTGACATCATGATGAAGGGAGAATTTTATTCCATTGGTCGAATCCTGCAGCTGCTGGAGGTGAAGAATGAAAACAGTCTTTGAGGCTGTGAAGTTAAGAAACGTGTCGCCTCAGTCATGATCAGTAATCATCGTGTCCTCTTTCTAAGTGGGGTGTCCGTGCTGATGGAATAAAGAAGCTGTTTAGCACCAGCATCCCTGGATTTAAAGGCGATTTCAGTTTTAGTGACTTTCAAGCTCTTTTCGGAGCGGTGAGTAAGTACCTGAGACTGTGAGGTGAAGGGATGCCAAAGGGTCTGTGATGCTGACGTGTGCTCTTCTGCTTTTGGATTTACCAGCTTCAGAACTGGGAGATTCTGCCCGGCGACAAGCCTCTTTTCACTGCCTACACTCGTGCTTCTGGACAAGAGTTTTTCTTCACTGATTTCTACAAAGACTTGATCCCCGAGATCATCAAGGTGAAACAGCAACAGCACAAAAATGATCATTCACTGATGAGCTCAGAACCGGCTCATCTTGTGTAGTGTATCAAGTGTATTGTCAGTGTCACTTGATGTCAAGTGTGTCATCAAGTGTATTGTTGCTCTAAAAGGTCTCTGATGTGATCGTACTCATAGGCTGCCAGTCCTTCTGCGGGGAAAGAAAGTCTGCTCTGGGCTGTGATTGAGAATTTACAGAAGGGGGCGTCGTGGCATTGGACGAAAGCCTTCTTGATATTTGAGGCTCGCTACTTCCAAGCAACCACCCTTGGTCTCCCGCTGGAGATCAGCAAGTACTACGAGACTGTCAATGGCATCAAGATGAACGGTAAGAATTCCCTCACCACCTCGTGTTTAAATATATCCTGGAATTTGAAAACTTATTCTGTGTGTTTGCGTTTTTCAGCCAAAGCGGCGGTGAAGCCACCATTAACAAATAATCTTGGACAAATCCTGTCTTCTGAAATTTCACTGGAGACCGATGGTTTTATTGGGTACATTCATTCAGTGTTTGACCAGTAGATACACAAACAAAATTCTTAGCAGGTACTTTTTCTATCAATACCGCATTGTTGTCTCCAACCACCACTGTTAAATTCAACTGTTTCAGTTTCACAAAAGATTTCTGGATGTTCTACGGGATCAACACAGAGCTCTTCCAGTCTGGTTCTGAGTTCAAGAGCAAATCACCTATTGTTATCCCCTGGAAGGTTTCTGCCAAGATCAACATCCCAGAAAAGAGATTTGAACTCGATTTGGTTCCAAGCAAAAAGGAGTTTGAACTCATATCCGTCAGGTATGGTTTCTGGTTTGTTCTGTATATTCCTTCTGCACCTTTTCCTGGCGAGTGTTTGTTTTGAGCTGGCCTACTTTGGCAGTGTGTGTTTCTGTGCTGCAGGCTAGCGGTCCCCAGGTGTGACTGGATGTTCAACCTTTGATTACCATATTGTTGTTTCATGCACGATTGGATGCAGATGAATATGTTTACAATTGCTAATTTGTTGCTGACAATGCAAAAACGACTGAATCTAAGTGGGAGTTTACTGATGGAGGCATGACAATATGGACACCGTCTTTTTTCAATAGATCCAACGTGTACGCAGTTTCACGGAACATTGAAGACCTGGATTCGGCTAAAATGACACCTATGATGCCAAACGTGATTGACGCCAATGATGAAGTTGTCCACATGGGTCCCACGGTGGTGAGACCTGAGTCCACAGAGGTACAGTGAACAATGGAAGGAGAACGGATACAAATCCATAAAGACCATTCACCTACTTGTTGTTTTGGCACTGAAACAGAACGTGTCCCCAAACATCTGGCATCCAAGAACCAAAATGTGTGCAGAGAGTCAGACGTATGGAGCTGGTCTGTGTTTGGAATCTGAGCTGAGGAGAGAGTATTACCATGAGGAGTACCCCTTGTACTATTTCCTGGGATACACCAAAATGGCACTCAGCGTGGTTCCAGGTATACACAACAGATTCAAAACATACGAGTGCTACCATTTATGAAGTGTATCCCAGTTTAGATGGAGAGTAGATTGTGTTTAAAGGTCTGTGTTGTTTTCCCTGCTGCTGCTGGGTGAAGAGCTCTGCATACATTAGCAGTGATCCTTCAGTTAAGTGCATCCTGCTGGTCCTTTGCTCCACTGTCACTTTATGTCACCTCTTAAGGAACATGGCATTACAAAAACAAGACAAATCAGCCGGGGATGTGACGAGGCTCCTTTCACGAGTTGAAGAAACCTTCAAAATGATATGTGGCAGTGCTGCTGTACCATGTACTGGTGCGTTTGATAAGGGTCTGAGTGCTTCTTCAACCAATTTCTTGTTGCGCTTCTGTCAGCCCAGACAGTCAAAGCTGTTGACAGAATCCACTTTGAGGTTAATGCCGGTTCAAGCAGATATCCAATGAGCCCTCACCAACTCCTGGAGACTCTCAGGAGGCTTTCCAAGGTATTTGCTTTCCCTTGCAGTGCTACTGTCCCGACAACTTCTCCATCCTTCTTTTACATTTAAACTCTAATGTTCATTGGCTGTTAACAGGAAGCGACCCGACGTGTACTGTTATCTGATTCATCATCAAGAGAGACAGACTCTCATCAGGACAGCGTGATGGAAGTAGGTGCAACATGAAAACAGCACAAACGATCCTTTCACCACCACAGAAAAAGAGACAAGATTTGGTCTTTGGGCCAAAAACCAGTTGTTTGCAGGCTGCTGCTGTCAATGCCACATTATGTGATCAATAGTGGATATATGAATACACACGCTGGATATTGACCGGACACACTCAAAGATAAGACTGACATCAGCTTCTTTCCACTTGACTCAGCAGCAGTCGGACTCAACACCGGAGGCGATCTTCAACATGAAAGCTTTCGCCATGAGTGGAAACCAGAAACCTGAAGGGTTTGATGCAGCCGTGTTCTACACGCCTCAGGCCAACATCCACAACGCCCAGCTGCTGGTGTCCCAGGTTGGAGGAGTGGACGCCAACTGGAAAATGTGTGTGGACACCACAGTGAACAGCCGTGCTGGGGCGAAGGTGGGTTACAGTGACGTCTTCACCTCTGTCAACAAAACTGGAAACCATGACAACCGCAACGATTTGATTCCACTTGGGACTACTATCCATTTTTATTTGTCTTTATCAAAGATTAAAAACAAAAAGGAGTTTTTTTTTTTTTTTACTTGTCATCCAAGATCCAGAAAATTTTAATGCATTTGTTCCACTTCACTTTTAACGGAACATAAGTTGATATGATGAGTGATGACACGACTTCTGGAGGGGATTGATGAGCATACAGCGACTGTAACGACATATGACTACCAATGTAGAGAGTCATTTAGAAAAATGGGATGTCTGAAAACAAGTTTCTACAACACGTCTCAATGGGATGGGAGCTACTGAGTGTGATGACACACATTGACTAGAAATCATTTGAGTGTGTGAGTGATGAGTGAGCGTCCAAATCGGTTGAGTTTGAATCAACCACCAGCAGTTTGTTCCTTCATGGTTGATCATGGTCCTGTGTCTGCTCCAGGCACACGTTCGATGGGGCGCTGACTGTCAGTCCTATGACATGTCAATGGGAGCTGCCACTGAGCACCTCCCGGGTTCCAAGCCAACGCTCAAGGCCGAGGTTCACTGGACCAAAGTCCCAGAGACCATGTCTGAAATGGGCAGAAGGTGAGTTTCCTTTAGAGACTATTTGGACCACGTCAGGGCTGGTGTGAGGTGAGGAGCGGGAAAGAGAACCTGCTTCACGGCGATGATACGAAGCGTTAATATTAATGACGCATGCTGTCATGTGTTCATTTAACTTCCCAGGATGGAAAGCTACATCCCAGGGATGGCATTCTTTCTTGGCTTCTCCCGGCAGTACGACAGAAATGCAAAGCAGGAGGTTTCTGCATCGGTTGTTGCTACCTCAGCAGACAGCATCGATGTGAAGATTAAATTCCCAGAGGTGTGAGAGGGAGAAATACTCACTTCCTTTGTCGTCGTACATGACTTCTAAATCTTTGTGTTGCTCGTAAGTAATGTCTGTTTTCTGTGGTGTCGTTAGTACACAGTCTACCGTCAGGCGATTCCCGTCCCACTGCCACCAGGCACTCTTCAGGACACCGGCAACACAACAACAACGAGCCTCGGATAGTCAGGGGGACGTGAGTTACACACCACGGTCTGATCGAGTGTGTGTGTGTCAGTGGTAATGTGCACAGAGACGTGGGAGCTGAGCCGGTTTGCTTTCTAAACCGTTTTGTTCGTTGCAGAAAGTCAAAGCCCAGATGGGAGCCAGATGCCTCCTCTTACCGGGAAAACAACCAAAAAACTCAGCAGCATGATGAAAGGGAGGATCATAAAAGATGCATCAGTAATCCCTCAGATGTCACCGGTTTGGAACTAACCTGTACAGGTCCTGATTTATTCATTCAGGAGCAAGTTAATATTTTAACAACGCTCTTTAAAGGAATACACTCGATCATGTCTCAAATTATTCATTCATTCATAATATTGGAACCAAAAAACAGCATACTTTCTTCATTCAGCCAAACAGTGTTTTTGTCCATAAATAAACGGCAGAGGAGACGTCTATTTTTTTCCAAGACTATTGATTTTACCTACATGTTTATTAAAAACCTTGTAAGTATAGTCTGAACCAGCTGATGATTATCACACAAACAGCCATCTGATGAAATCCTGTGAAATCTTCCAATCACAGAATAGATAGCTGTTTAAATTACACCCGACAACAACGTCTGATGCAAACTTTGCGGCACTTTTCACTTTTGCTAAAGATAAAAAGGATTTACATATTAGAGTTTCCAACTTGAATGAAAGTGAAACAATTGTCCTTCCTCACTAAAGTTCATCATATTCAAATGTTGCGGTGCTGCAGATGTGTTTTCCTTTCAGTAAACTGGGTGACACATTGATGTTGACAAGGTCTGTGCGACCCGCTGTGTTTGATCAACTGACCCAACACCAATGTTTGCACATATTAGTGTACAAAGTCACAATGCATGACCTTAAAGTTCACTGCCTCTGCTGGACAAAGCACTCTGTGCAGTTTGCTGGGCAAAAAAAGGGCAATATATGCCTACTGGAACAAGGTTCGTTAATAATCAGAGGCTTTATCAACTTTTAATAATATTAAAAAAAAAAAAAACCAACAGTGAATTTTTGACAGTGAAGTACTACATCTGCACTTTGACTCAACTTCAAGGCAGAGTCATGGCCCTAACTTCTTCCTACACATCTCCTGTCGACACAGATGGAAGGAGAGGGTGTTGAATTGCGGAGAAAAGACATTAAATGCTGAACTGGATGAGCACAATTATGAAGACGTCATTATGTTCCATTGAAATCTTCAATGTCCTGCGGGCTCTTAAGTGCTGGTTGGCTGCCGTATTTTTCTGCCCACGTTTAAAGATCTGCGTCATGTGCTGAGTTTCAGGACGGCCTAACCCTGTGTTACCGTGACCTCAGCGGGTCAAATCAGCTGGCAGGAAGCAGTAGTGAATGATTGATCAGATCATTTCCAGACAGAGGGACAGACCATCCCTTCCCATTCACTGCTCCTCGCTTTGTGCTCCTTGACGTGCCTCATTACGCAGACTAAAAGCTGCCTGAGAGTAGCTGATAATAAAACTGTGGCTGCAAATTTATCTGTCCAATTGTAATGCTCCATTTTCATGCAAAGCATAGAGCATTACAGACTGCACAAAAAGCGAGTGTTGTGCTATGAAACCCAGCAGAGTGTGTGTGTGTGTGTGTTCTGGCGGCTCCAGCACTCTACACTGCATATTGACATTTTGAGGATAAATAAACATATGTTGGCTTAGACCTGCAAAGAGACTTTTAACTTTTGGTGAAATTTAACTATAGCAACAACACTTGGCAGAGGCACGTTTACATCCACCTGTAGCTTGTGATATGGAATTATTTTCACAAAAGTAGAGCAATATATTGTACAATCTTCCATAAGTGCTTAGAGGCTCATTCACAGTTAAATTACCATGTGACATTATCACACACCTCTGGAGGGATCACTATCTTCCAGCTGTAAAACGCAAATAATTGTGCCATCGCCAAATGAGCTTGTATCTTTTAGCACTGCCGAAGTTATGTGATCAAGATGAAAAAATGACAGACACCCAGTGACATGTTCATCCATCAAATTATCCTCATGTCGACCTTCTAATACTCTTTCTATTTCTTACTTGGATCAGTTTTCATGCTCTATGTCGTCTTCCTCTCTGGGCAGAAATATTCAGGTTAGATTGCAGAATTGGAAAGCAGGAATGACAAGAACAATCACTTCACCACTGCATCCCTCAGACATTAAGATTAAAGGTTTAATTCATGTGTTTTGTGTGTGCCTCAGTGGTACATCCATATAAAACTAAATGTTTTTTTACTACTCGTATACATGAGTATTCCGTCTGAGATGAACCCCCCCAATTAAACTGGCCACCATCAAGACTGCTGAAGCAAAGATGTCACATGATATCAAATCTGCAGTGTGATTGACCTAAAAATAAAACACACATTTCTGTGGAATTGAAACACGGGTAAAAATATATGTATTCAGTTGGTGTCATCATATTAACTAATGTCTATTGTATTTTTTACACTTACTTTAATCCAACTAGTTGGTGTCTCATCAGGGTTTAGTCAAACACACCATGAAGTGACCAGGAGAGGTCACTGTTGATCTTAGCAGGGACACGTGGACTCCTTTGTTTCTATTTTTACTTGGTATAAAAATTTGATGTCTCCCTGTGCAGATCCCTGCTATTCTTCTGTCCCATTTGACCCAGAAAGACAGATATATGCATAATAAAAAGGGTGTCATGTTGAGGCTTGATAAAATATGTAAATCCTACTTTGCTGTACACAGCCTGGTACAGTCTCAGACTTATATAACTGGCGCATCCCCATGTTTGCATCCTTTCTAAGAATTTTTAGACACTAAGACGAGCCTCAATCCACAACATTACCGCCATAGTTTTCACAAATGTGTTCCTACATTCTAATATACATACATGCCGAGTTCCGACCCTGACAACAAATCAGAATCTGTTTACCCATTCCCTGTGAAATGCATCGAAGAAATTTTTTATAAGAAGTTGCACTGTGAAGAATCAGTGGTGAAATAGTTTGAAATATTTAGCAGCCAAGAATATAGAGATTCTATACATAAAGTACTGTCGGAGCCGTATTTTCAATCCCAAAGTAATACCTTTTATTTATCCCTGGAGGGATTTTTAGTTACAGCAGGTAAATATAAGATGAGATAAATTCACTAAAAAACTGTAAAAGATGTAAAACCATCTGGAGGGATGAACCTCATTCCTCTTGCAAATATTTAGATGTTTATAATTGTGGTGGAAACTGTACTCCTGTAGGTCAGCTGGCTTAAGATATGGTGACCACAATAAACATAAAACATATGCCTGACATGGCTTTCACATCGAAACATTGTGAGGACTCATCTGAATGTGATTTACTCTGGTTCAATTTGCTACCAGCCTGTATCTCAAAAGAAGGGTACTGATCCTACTGCTTGAGAACAGCAGTTGCCATGGCAACCTCACTGTTGTTTTACGCAACAAACGGGAGGAGACGACGGATGTAATGCGCACGCACACACACACACACACACACACAACAAGCACATACGGTATGTACACACACAAGCTTATGCATAAAAAAATAAATAAAACACGCTCATTGGTAGGTGCCATGAGTCGAGGTGCTTGGACATAGACTCATGGCACATACTATAATGTGCAGTGAGTAAATCCTGTACATACTATACTATATCCTACACATACTGTAGGTATGCAGGTGGCTGTGTGGTTAGAGATCAGCTGCAGCCCTGCATTTAGGTACAGGTGTTGTCAATTAATCAGAGACGTAACTTTTGAAGAGAAAGCAACAACAATATCACACTGTTGAAGATGTGTCATTGCACGTTTAAGGAATAATTTAGAAGCTGGAGAATTTTAGGCTGAACACACTAGCGCTGTTGTTGTAATACCGTTTCTTTCCTGAAGGGGTTACAGTGAGTTGCTGTGGCAGGAGGCAGCTGAGGCTGTTCCAGAAAGCTGTAGTCAAGCAGAGTCTGTCATCTCTTTCTAGCTCTCAGCTCTTTGCTCAGCTGCAGCTGGGAAAATGGGACATAACCCAGGGTGTCATGGTAGTAGTGTAGGGGAAACTCCATCCGTCCACACCGATCCCTTTCTTTCAGTCAAAGCTTGACGCCATAGGTGTTAAACTGGCTCATAATTGGGCTGGTAAACTGGCCCTCACCTCCACCTGAAATATGTGGCTTTACTGTGGTGAGATGCCAAAATGAACAGCGAGTATGGAAACTTTAAAGATAATGCACATAATGAATGTACCTACATACCTTTGACTGCAAGAAAGAGCATTCCATATTGTCTCCACATGAGACACAAGCACTGGACCACCCACTCACCCAGAAAGCACTGGAAACAACAACCACTCTGTGTGCTGCCTGAGGTCATGGGCGGGTGGGATTTAAAACCCAGAAAACAGTCAGATTATAGTATAGTATTTGGAAACCTACATGATGTGGTTTCCTCATTTTTCTTTCTGCTTCGTTAGTCCCTCATCAATTACCCGAAAGAGGAGAGTGAACTGAAAGTGGTCATTGCTGAAGGACTTTTGACCCCTTCCACATACCCTGACGTCTAAAATTCCACATCATGGCTTTAAATCCACGTTTATAAGTCCATTAGAGTCGTAAAATGATAAAACACAAGTTCTGTGTCCGTCTCCTGCCCGTATGAGCGACATATAAGGTTGATGGGTCACACCCTCTTTCACTGGGCCCAAATTTCAACTGGCTGCTGGCTGTATTTGACATTCTTATTCCAATGCAAATTGAAAGAGCAGGCATGGTACAATGGTACACATTTGTGAAACGATGAGGTCACAAATCAGTCAACTTCATTTGGTACACTTTTAATGAGAAGTAGCATGCTCAGTTTTTGTGTCACTATGTTAAATACTGGGGTAATTTCACTTTGGCATCCAGCAAACAGCAGACACCCTGGAAGATGAGCCTAATCGTCACTGCGTCTGGCATTTTACTGCAGATCTGCTGTCATGTCTGCTCACAGTGATGCAGAATGATTAAAGCGGCAGCGACTTAATACACCAGCTTGACAAGCTGACTGCCGCTGCACCTCAGACAGAAACAGGTGAAAATACACGCAAACCTCCGAGAAAGAAGACGCAGTCCCACTGCCGACATCCACACCGTCGCGTGCAACGAGTTGAACTTTACAGTGACGCAGGTAAAACGTGCAGACAACAGAGTTTATGGAGGCAAGACAGCCTGCACACACTTAGGCTGTGTCCGAAATCGCTCCCTACTCCCTATATAGTGCACTATGTAGTGGACACGCCATTTTGTAATGGTGTCCGAAACCTTATTGAGTAGAGAATAAAAATAAACAAACAGAGAAATGGTGAAAATACGAGTATGAAAGTTCCAGAACAGTAACGTTACAGGATCAACCCCAAAGCCTCAAATTTGAGTTAATATTTGACAACAGCAAACGTAACTTTGTTACCTTGCGTGGGAATACACGCTCAGTATAATATCATGTATTTATCACAAAAATGTATTTGAATGTGTATATAAACGTATTGTTCTATCTATATTATCTATTATCCGTGGGACATCCATGACATCCATGCGACAGCGATGACGACAAATAGACGGCGCTGACACTAGTGTCTGAAATCGTTCCCTACTCACTATATAGTGTGCTCAGTAGTGAGCTCACTATTTAGTGAGTAGGGGATAGGGAGGAGGGACCGATTTCGGACAGAGCCTTAGTCCTCACCAAACATGGTGAGACGCAGCTGGTTGATGTCAACGAGGGTCGAAGCGCAAAACCTCCCGATGAACAATGAACTTGTGTTCTTGTCTTTGGACGATATGAGTTAACAATAGGACTTTTTCCACACGTTTCCCGGATCATTTTTCAGACTGTCTTGGATTATGACATTGAACCTTCATTCCATCATGATCATTTTCTTCTGTCTATCAGAGAGACAGAAATGATATTAACAGCTTTAGTGAGTGCTCTGAGAGGTCAAGGATTTCTGCATCAAATGAAATATCACCACCATCTGAATGTCACAAGGAAGCTGTTTTTCTTCTTTTTTTTTACATGTACATGACCATGAAATGATCTGGGACCATAATAGCAGGATCTGTTTTTCTTGTTTTGACCATATTTTCATTATTATTATTTTTTTTTTCCAATTCAGAAACAGGATATACTGGAGGTTGACCCCTGTAAACAGAAGAGAAGAATTTTTCTCCAAAAGCTTTATGCAAATACATGTGACTCAAGAGATAATTAGACATAACTGCGAGTACAACTCACAGTGAATTCAGCTGATCTGTTTCCTTTGTGCATTGTGATCCTGTAACATTCAACTATTGTCAGCACTGTTACCGGCAAAGCTGCGGGTGAGGAGACAAGTCGACTGACATTTCCTGCAGCGTCTGCTGATAACTGCCTCCTATTTTTAGATCTATCCATTGTAACAGCATCAATGTGTGACAGGTTACTCTGCATTGAGTCGAGGTGCTGTTTGTAAACTGTGATTGCACTTCTCAGCTGCCGTCACGTGACTCCTGGATTCAGGGCCTCTTTGTTCATGTTCAACAATGTTGCTGATGATGTTGTTTGACGATGGCAGGGCGTCAGCGGGTCGAACGGATCGTCCACCATGACACTGAATACCATATTGCTCCTGACTCTGTGTCATCAGCGCTTTGAGTGCTGTTCAGGTAGAAAATCGTGATGGAAATGCAGCCATTTCCCATTTTTAGTTTGCTGCTTTTAGAGCTTTTAATGTGCCTACACATTTATTTCAATGGAAACGTGAATTCTGGGGTTTGGGCTAATAAATGGCTAAAATAACCAATGGAGGAAGCAGATGTTTTACAAAGAAGCCCATTCATACAGACACGCACAGATACTAAATCTGTACAGTAACACCTTTTCCACTGATGTTCTGTGTGTTCATTATCACTTCTGCTTTGATGCAGTTTTGCGCCTCACAGACACTGGGGCACTGAGGTTAACACACTTGATGTAAAGTCTTCATTAGCATTGGAAAGCATATGTGAAGACTCTGTCCCATTTGTCTCATCACGCTTTTATTATTTCTTTTCTTTTTTTGTGTGTGTAAAATTACAAACTTTATTATATTTTCCTCATATAATTTGGCTTTAATACATCATGGCACCTTCAGTGTTGGCTAATCCTGCTGAACTTGTGCATTGTTTTATTATGCTGTGCATTAACAGCTGTGCAATGGCTTTTATATTGCTCCCATAAGAAGATAAGAAATATATCTTCATAATAGGCAGTACAGCAGTATATTTCTTTTTTTACAAAATGCACAAAACACTAAGATGTTGTATTCTACAAACAGTATTCATTTTAACTTAAAATACTGAAAAAAATAAAGTAGCTGTATCACTGTTTTAAGGGTCAAGGTTCATACTGTTCCTCCAAATGATGGGAATAATTTCTAATCAAATGAGGACATCGTTTCCTGACAAACCTCCTACATCTTTTCTATGTTCTGATATCTTCTTGCCCAATGTTTGTGCACTTTATTTAAATGTGTTTTTCAGATAGCTGACCTCTGACCGCAGGAGAATATCTGAAAGTTTATTCTTGATTAAAAATTCAAAAGAAAAACAAATTCACTTGCCCATCCATCTACTTTCAGGAAATTCCATTAACACGGATGTGCTATTTATAAAAATGTTCTCTCAAACTCTTGTTTACTGCCTTCACCTTTGCACCATCGGCCCCCCTTGATTAACCTCAGCGGTTGTTTACGCCTAGAAAGGCCATTTGATTCTTTCCTACTGCTGCAAATTCATATCATTCAGATAAAACGTGCTTTCCTCCCACATCTGTGCACCTGGCATTTCCTGAGCTTAATTGTGTGTCTTGTACATCCGTGTACAGCACACCACTCCTCTGTTCTCTGTGAATTAATACTCGCTCTGACACTGCTAATCTATTGAGGCAGATTTTAAAGAGTTTCTTCCTTTGATCTAACACTTTCATAATGATGCAACATGGAAATATCTGTGCAACCTCTGAGATCTGAACAGATTTCATACAGGGAATTGCTTGCAGGGGGATAAAAATGTGATTATTTCAACCACTTTCTGCGGGTAAAAATGCTCCTGGGTGGAAAAGGAAAAAAAGAGGAAATTGGTTTCCAACTGTGGGCAGCAAAGTTGATTTGTACATTTCAGCTGCATTACAATTAATGCAACAAAAGGTTGAGGGGCTCAGTTGAAGAGTGATACATGAGGCGACATCCGTCACACAACACCCTTCAAAATTCAAATACCGTCTGGGAGAAGATTACGTTTTGCAGGAATCTGTTATGCATTATTGTGCAACTTGACTGACACATGTGAAACATCTCAAATTGATCCTTACATTAAAATGTTTGGATTCCTTTCCATTCACTTCACTGGAGCATCCAGGATTTGACACAGCTCTGTAGCTTTCGACACATCACCTGACTCCAGCAAACCCACTTTTACACATCCCAGACACCTCAAGAGAGAAAAAAAATGGCTAATGGAATCTCTTGCACTTTTGTCCTTCAGTGAACACTCTTCCTGCGGTGCTCAATATTTAGGTGATAAAAAAGTAGGCAAAGTGGATTAATTAATGCGATTGCTTTCCACTCATAGCAAAAGACACTTACTGCAGGGTGGAAGGATTTGCCCGTCTCCCATCGCTCCTTCCATCTGCCGTGTCACACCTACGGTTCACAGCCAGAGCATCGCAACTCCTCCGGCCCGTGGGGGAACATTAGAAATACCTGACTTGGCACACAATGCTCCAAACACTCTAGGAGCAAATCAAAGTGGAGGGTTAAGGGTTACATGCAAAGAAGTTGAAGGTTAAAGTTGCTTGACAAGACGCCCATCAACGTGTGTGTGTGCGTGTGCTGCTGCCTGCTAAAGCACCACAGGATTGGCTCCGTGTGTGTCAGCGAGCTCCCCAACCGGACCGTGAGTATGAGCGTGGCAATGCCATGCCCTCCTGCTTCTTTGAGGCTTGTCGCTCTCACAGTGGGGCTCCTTCCCTGTGATAACACACTTCATTATTCCCTTTTTTTCCCCCGACATCTCTCCAGTTAGTGAAGCATGATGCTGGATATTTAAGTGTCCTCGCACCGGCGCCTCCACAGCCAGCCACGCTGACACTGACCTGAACCGAGAGCGCCATTGTGACAAATGCTGTGAGAATCCAGCACATTGCACGCTTCTCATCCTCAAAAGCCACATGAAATACTCTCAGGAGGAAAATCACTACTGTGTAAATCATTACATTTGCTGCACAGTAGTAAAAAGGGACGTGAAGTAACGTACGACCAGACTGGCTCCTCCGAACCGTTTGGCCTATAACATCTTTGCTAATGTTAGATTTTAACATTAATATATTTTTAGACAAAGGCCGGGACTTTCTTACATGTGCTATGGGAATGTAATTTGGCAGAAACGTTTCAAGTGAAAGTAATAGAACACCTGGGGAAGGCTCTGGAGGTAGAGGTTCCAGTCTGCCTGGGTGACCAAACACAAATAATGGGAGTGTCAAAACAAGACTTTGCAACGATAGAGGTCGGGCCGGTCCCAGCAGCCCAAAATATCCTCAGGTGATGGAAAAGTACATCCCCACCAGACTATAAAAATGGATTGAAACTAGGACAGAAACAGCGTTATACGATTATGATTATGATTGGGAAGAAGAGAGGAGGTCATGGTTTCTTCACTACAAGCCTGTAAGAACAACTTGATATGAATTGAGGAGATAGTATATATGTGACTAAATATCATGATTATTATGTGAATTACTCTGGACTGGCATGTATATGTACAGTAGGTACCATCTACCGGGGACCCACTGTGACCCCACCCAATGGAACTGACTCAAAGTGGAAAAAAGAAATAATAATTAAAACAAACCAACAAAATGATATCTGTTCTGTTCTGAACAAGTGGTCCCAAGGCGTAATAAGAACTGACCCCATGTGTTAATAAGGGGCGTATGATTGAGTGTGTGTATTGTGTGCTGTGACTAATTCATGGACATCATCAAGTCATCAGTCAGTTGATCAATCACAGCCTAGAGATTGATTCCTTGTTGTGATTTCTGAAAATAAACGTTTGAGGGCTGCGTCTGTCTGCGGTATAAAAGTGGACTTTCTTTTCTTCTGAGTATGAGGGCGAGAAAAGACAGACAGTCTGAGATCAATAGTAACTCTGGCCTGAGTTTCATTGTGGTTCACCCACAGCAAAAGGAAAATGGTCCATCATGTCTTCTTTGAGAAATACAGTCCTCCCTTTTTGGGGGGTAGATTTAAAAACAGTCCCTCCAGGCAGACTTTGTCAATAAAGAAGTTTGAGTGTTGCTCTCACCGCAGGCGAAAATCAACTCTCACATATTGTTGTTCCGCTCTGACTCGGGTCTGCAGCAGACAGTAAAAGCTTTTAAATCACTGAGCCATCATATTACGGAAAAAGACATTTTAAACTAATGGTTTTACAGTAAACCTACAATATGTATTTGTTTTCTTTGACTAATTAATAATTCATTCGCAGCAAGCTTTGCGCTGCACGTTCTCAAGCTCCTCTGACACAAAGTAAAAGGAAAAAAATGCATATATAAAAAGGACTACAATCACTTATTTCTCCTGTTAAAACTGCAGGGTTCAGGGTTTGGTGCAATTGTAGAAGACAAAGATTTGATATTATAGATAATTAAACACTATGATGGTCATGCTCCCTAGTTATTCATTCATTCATTCAGACATTTATCTATTTTTTGACCAAGAACGAAAACGAAACTTTTAGTCTTTGCGGAAAACAACATTAACACGCAAGTTTTTTTGCATGATGCGAAATTAACATGTTCCTGTTTGTAGCGTATATTGACAGGTTGTGAAGATCTAAATCAAAGCCTTCAAAGGATTATTACTTCTGACATATGGAAACTGAAATGTTATTCTCAATGCTCAAATGTTTGAACGTAGATGAGTGCAGTTGACCTCCAGTGCAGCACAGTACCGATGATATATGACGTTCCCTTTTGGCAACAAAAGTTGCACTTTCACTCGACTCATTCACCCACACACACACACACACACACACACACACACACACACTGATAGATGCAGCTAATCAGGAGCAATTAAGTTCAATGTCTTGCTCAGACACCTCAGCATGGTCTCTGGAGCAGCCTGCGTGCGTGCGTGCGTGTGTGTGTGTGTCTGTGTGTGCGTGTCACATTGAGGGGACTCTCCACATAATGGGGACAAGTTCTCTTGATGTAGCAAAGACTTAGAGAAGGTTTAGATGAGCTTTGAGTAAGCCAGGGTAACATTCCGTTCAATCATTGCACCTTCTGACCTTTGCTGTTTTTTTGTATGTTAATATTGTCCTAATATTAAATCCTTCATCCTCTTCCTCGCCATCCTTTAATTTCTCATCCAATGTTTCAGAATACAAGATAACAAACATGTAAAAAATATTGCACGTATTCCAACACGTGACAGAAATGTTTTAAATGTTGTTGAAATATCTCATTTGCAAAGCAGATTTGATGTCATGTATGGGCTGCTGTCGATGACTGGACTGCTAACTGGATTATAGGCTCGCCTCTCGGGCCCCCCCCCAAAAAAAATGAGCACATTGTCTTACAAAATGCAGATCCATGCTGTGTGCATGAAAAGTGAGAGGAATACATTCTGCCACTGTGAGAGGATTACGTGTGGGAGACATGGTGAGAAGCAGGCCACCGTTTTCATTTAAATGCAGTGCAAAAGGGAAGAGACTTGGTGTTCAGGTGTGGGATGGGCTGTTAAACCGATAAGTGACTGTCACATGAACGAGCACTCACAGCTCACGTCTACAATGGTATCGCAGCAAGGCCACTCACTTTTTTATGGAATGACTGTTCAAACACTGTTATTATCCTTGGAAAGGAGATCTGAAACCTTAAACGTGTTTGGAAAAAAATCCTCCGAAGGCACAGGAATAATTGAATGTTTACAAGGTGATTGAGATAATGCTGTTCTGGCTGTTTCAAAAATGTGCTGGTTGGAAATATGCCCTGGTACATTTCTTACCAGGATTTATCGTCCAATCATGGATGGTGGAAAACGTTTCTTTTCTTTGTAACCTACTGTCAGGGTTTTTCAGCGTTTCCAGATTAAATTACAGTTTATAGTTTCAATCAAAACAAGCAAATACCTCTTACACGTGATGGGTTGCTGGGAGGATATCTTCAAAAAAAAGTGAGAACACTCGAGCTAAAAATAACACAGAATGTGACATACAGAGAAAGGGAGATGAAATAAGAGAGGGACAGAAAGAGATAAAAACCTGTCGCTGGGATAATGACTGTATACAGTGTTAACATCCATGGCATTCTTTTGCTTGAACCTGAGGGGAAGAGATGTCATTACAACAAAGATCTCCTCTGCATGAATGTCAAAATAAGCTGCTTCTGCTTCTGCTGCACTCAGAAACAGCAGTGTCTTCAAAAGCATCATCTCTGGGTGCATCCTTATGCTGCAGCTGTAGGACGGAACAGAATCGGACCAGAACCCATGGCGGTGTTAAAGGTGACGTGTGCGCTCTCACATGCTTTCTGGCAGGAGTTCCCTTTGAAGGACCGGGTCAGGTCGACAGCGGCCTGAGATCCTCAGCTGGAACGACGGACACACACTGCACCGGCGACAGCCCCCATTGGAAATGTGACACGGTTTGTTTCAACTGCTCAGGTTTTTAAACCGGTGGCGAACCCAATCCCCCCACAGTGCACCTGGGTGCTGCCTCTCACTTTGGGTCACTCAGCATAGCACTGTGTTTTGTTCCTGGCTGTCATAGTGCTAACCTCAGCAGCGCTGGAAATGCAGCATTATCATATTATTTATGAGGGCTGGCCTTCTGGGATGCAACTCAAGCAGGAATACCAATTGAGCTCTGCTACCGTCCTGCTCGCAGCCCTGCCTCCGGTCTAAATACTTGGACTTCTGCACCCCAGGTACAAGGCTATATTCAAGCTTAAGCCCCGTCTGTGTTGTTTATTACTCATTTAAACTGACGTATTTACTGTATATTTGCGAATCAGAAACTTGAGATTGCCTCGTGCCTGATAATTCCCTGTTAGTTTGTGTTAATACGAGGATTACGTGATAGAAATAAACTCTACTGTAGCTCCCTGGTGGCAGCAGGGGGATATGATCTGTGTGTGTGTGTGTGTGTTTTGGCCACAGACACGCTGCCAGTCTTTTCACTGGGACGTAAAACACAGAGCTGCTCGGACCCACAGATTAGACTGTTAGCAGAAAGTCATTACTTCCAGAGAGCAAACTAATCTTCAGTGACTTTCTGACTCAGAGACCTTTAAATACCCTCGAGCCAATGCAGGATATTGTGTCCCATTTTGTATCAAATTTGGTAGAAATTGTGTCAATATCTGACTCGCACCGCAAACTGCATAAATCAGGTACCTGGATCTGTCATTAATACCAGCTGGCGGTCGGTGAAGGCTGGTGAGGGCTGGTGGCGGCGTGCTAAACGGGATTTTATAAGCTTTGGCAATTGATCGCCTCAATTCATCTTCTCTGGAATACTTAATGCTGAGTTTATTGGACTGTAAAACTGTCAGTTAAACATACAGGGATTCTTTATCCTCCATGTCGTTCTCAGTGGGAAATGTGAAACGGAACAATGACATCAAATGCTGAACATCAAATCAAATATACAACGTGCTATTTTGGAAAAGATTTGTGTTTCCTTGAGTGTTTCTTCTGTATTGAATTTTGACAAATGAATCAGCTCGGCCCTCTCTGCCGGTATTGCTTTGAGTGACTGTACCTTTTGACAGAAAAAAGATATGAATGTGTTCCTTCGCATGACAAAGAATTGGCCAAATCTGACACATTAGCATGGCTGAGCAGTCAAAGTGAGAAAAGGAAGTCTTTTGTTAGGGTGAAGTCATTTTCTTGTTCATTTCAGTGAACAAAGCATTATTTTGTGCGTGGAACGTAAAGTGAGGGGATTTGTCATATGGTCACAGCAAACTGGCTTAAGGACGACAATGAGAGACGTGTTGGACTGAGGTAATGATTTCACAGATCTCCTCTGCCAACAATCCTCACTCCCGTGCCACAGCAGTAGGAACAAGCACATATCATATGTGGGCTGAACGCACACGTCAATCCAAACGCTGATGCATTTGTAGCGTGGCAGAGATAGCCTCATCCACCCCCATGAGCATTTTCTCTCCTTCTGTACTTGTCCACAAAATACCAAGAAGCAAAAGGTTTCGAAGTGGGGAGTGGTGCTTCGGGAGCGGTGCTTTGGGAGCATACTGGCCCTGGCAGCATGACTGCTTTCATGCCTCATTCATTCACTTTATCACCTCATTAGAAGAATGTGAAGGTGTGGAGGAGAAGCCTTGTCACCCTGAGACAGAGCAGCAGGAGCCGTACTCCATCTTCTCCTCCCCTGGATGGATGCAACTCGCCTCTGTGCTGCAAGCTGCATTCACGGCTAATAACTTTGTCAGGTGGCATCCTGAACAATAGGTTTCCTCACTTTAGAGTAACAGATGTGAGTAACAATTAGGAAGACATGAGGAGTGCTGGTGAATGTCTGAGCATATATTAACAGAAACCTGCCATTACTGTCATTAACATTTGTTCAATGTGCCATATTTAACTTTATAATCCATCTCCTTCTCTTTCCTTTGCATTTGTTTGACTTTGTTAAATGGTTGCTGTTCGTAGCCCGAGTCTTAAGATAACGTTAGCACGGGCACTAAGCTAACATTTGCTAACTTTCCCTATGAAGCTGTGTGAAAGAGTGCTGTGCTTGAACGTGACTGACCAGTGCGTCTCCATACTACGGTATCATACAGGGCAATAAATGTCCGATTCAAGAGCTGAGAGTGTCAGTCCTTCTTACACACAACACTACGCAGACAACTGTTACATTAACGCGGTACGGATTTTTACTCTGTAGTGTCTGACATGTTATTGTACAATTTAAAGTCCCCCTTCAGCCAACATTAGCTTCTCCCAGTTCTCTTCATGAATGAATGTGCGTGTGCAGTGTGTGTCTGCAAAGTTACAACGATGGTGAAAATGGATAGTTTGAAAATCTGATTACAGTACGGCGGGTGAGGGTCACAGGTCAGAGAAACGCAGGAAACCATCAGGCAGAAGCACAGAATTATGAAGCAGCTTGCAAAACACAGGCCAAAGGTCAACAAATTCATGTTGGGCAGTAAAAGACAGACTGTCTGACAAATGACGAGGGAATGCTGACTGGTATATACTGGTATGTATGACTGGTATGTAAACAGGTATCAGGTGTGTGTGGCAGGCTCATGAGTGATTGGCTGAGGAGTGGGAGAAGTGTGTCAGGAAGGTGGGGGACAGGAGGACTCCATGACAGCAGACCAAAGAGCATGTTACGTGACCGTACGTCAGCCCAAACAGGTATAAAGACTGTAGAACCAAATAAGACACATTCCATAGTCACTGGATAACCCCTTCATTTGTTTGGATGATCTTTAAGTTTTACATGTCAGGCAATGGAATATGTCATACACACACTTTTCCATAAACATGGAATTGTCTCAAGAAATATGTGCATCCATACACAACCAGTGAAAACGCTGCAGCTTTACAGGACAGGACAACAATGACACGCAGGTGAAATCAGGAAGAACTCATTCAGAGCTCGTCAGTCCATGTTCCGGGGGCTCACGTGGTGACTCAGCGTAACATAAGTGTTTCCAGAGGCTCCATCGTGATGCTCTGCCTCTTATCGATTTCCTCTGGCCCCACTTTGTCTTGAATCCCTCCGCTCCAATATTATCGGTATCCACCTTTACAGTGACCAATACGCAATAATTCCTAGCATGTACTGGTCAAATTACTCTGGAAGGAGCCGCGATGAAGAAGCTGTGCTGTGTGAGCTGGAGCCTTTTCACATTGTTTCACGTGCAAATACGATAAATATGAAAATTATATATGCAAACTAATCCCTGCATAAATCCTGTAAATGAAGTGTTCTCTCATGTGAACAGAACCTAAGAAGACTTTTACCGTAGGCATGTAGCAGCCTCAAGTGCCAATACCTTTTATCCTACTTTACACCTTTTCATTTTTAAATGTCTTAACAATTGATTTCAGGCGTCTGTATCGGAATTCCATTCCTCCAAATACCTTAATGCAGACTTTATTAGAATCTAAAGTCACAGCATGCAGTTGGATATTTCCTCCGTCTGTGGGATTAGCTGCCTGAAATCTTGTGTGTGAAGGTGTCTGGAGATGATTGCATTCGGTTTGGAGTTGTGCAGGTTTTATTGTCAGGTCTGAACTACGTGGTGCCACAGCAGAGATTCTGGCGCTGATTAGACTCAATATTTATCACTGAATGCCATGTTTGTGTCTCATGGTTCCATGGTTGTTACTGTGTTCTCATCCCTCCATGGCAGATCTGTGAGGATCCAACTACCAACTTCAACCCAGCAAGTTACCGTGATCTGACGACTGAGGATCTTCACACACAAACAGCTTCTCATTCTTTGCATCTTGCACCGCCGCACAGAGCCCCCTGACGTCTGTGTGCAACACAGTACGCGTTCAGATAACAATCGATGTTAAGACAAACATACGCCACCACAGAAGCTGCTTGACAGGTCTCATATTCCACTGGACGACAACGGCGCGCTGCGTCTCCTCCAGACTCCAGGGGGCCTTATGCTTCGATGGAAGATGGGTTTTTTGACGCACTTAGGTGCTAGAAAAATGTGGTTCAAAATAGTTTAATAATACATCTACTGTAATTGTTGCTGCTAGAGTGTATAACAACTTGTGGCCTAATCTATTTTTCTTTTTTTTGTCTCTGTTTTTCGCTGCACCTCTAATTCATTTCTCAGTCCTGTTGTCAGCTCATTGATTTTCTCTAATAACCAGTTTTGGTTTTTTTTCTGTTTCGGCTGGCACTCCTGTGTTTTCTTTCGATCATGAAAAACAAATTAGCAACACTAATGCTGATAACAATGTCACTGTTACCGGTGAAAAAAATAAAATCATTTGTTTGCATTTTGTTGCTCCCTCACAGCACAGTTTTCCCCTGATTTTATGCGAATGAGCACAGAAATCCAGGTGAGGTTCAGGCTGATGTGAGTGAATATCATGAATAATTCTTTATGTGGATGATGGCGATAATATATATCACGTTTCTGTACAACAGACATGAGCAGAGAAGAAAGGGGGAATACTGTCATGTCAGATGTCAAGCCTGTAGCTCAGCTGGCCTTTGGCACCTCTGGGAAACGACACATGAGAAAAAACGTCATGACCGAGAATGCATAATTGCAACATTATTTGCCTGCTGATGGACCACGTTGCTCTGTACAATTACAGTGTATTCAATGCCTGGATGATTCTGAATGAAGCAGTCTGAAAAGATTTGAATTGTCATTAAAACGTACTGTTATTCCGTTGTAGCGGAACGTCTCAGATCCAGTTGATGGACGTGAAATGTCAGAACCTTAGAGAGAAAAAAATTAGAACTGCCAACAACAGATACTCCCATTAAACTATTTATGAAATGATTTTTTTTTAACACAGCAGAACAGTTTGATTATGCCTGTTCCATATTTTCAGGGAAGGGTAATTCCAAGAGTGTCTTTATATGTGCTGAAAGACTTAAATATCTATTGAATTGTGAATAATATTGTCGGATGACGAAAGGTGTCCAATTAAATGCTGAACAGCTTCAATTAAAGATATAATTGCCTGAGGTAACAAAAAAGCCTGACAGCGAGGAGCAAAAGACTTGTATCAAGACACAGCGTGAGCATTAAGATAAGGACGCTCCATATTTCAGCCGTAGTGTGTGGTCAGACTGCAGAGCTTTATGTCAGGTGGACACAAATCTTTCACTGATCATGCAAATAACGGCCAGCTATGGCTCCTAAAAGGTGACATCATAAAACACAAACACATTCTGTTCTCCAAATTGAAAATTGAAGCAGTGAAAGTGCTTCAAATGAACTCAGAGGTTAATTTATGGTCATAAAATGGGTGGAACAGTGTGTCCCTCAGTACACTGTGAAAGTGTTTGTGAATACTGATGGCCTGCATGGTGAGTGTGATTGTATAATTAGTGTCAAATTCACAGAGTCCAATAATCACCACTCAAGGGCACTTCTTAGAATGAGTCAAACTTTGGTCACTAGTTTTTTTTTTCTTTCAATCTAAATATTATAATGTGGCCTGGGGAGAATTCCTTCTTTGATAAATCCTTTCCTCAATTGCCCAATCAATGTTTAGTAACTGTTACAGGGTCTGAAGTGGTCTGCACAGTGTGTGTAACAGAAGTGGATGCAACATTAGGGTCTGAGAAGCGAGGCCACTGCAGAAGTGCCTGGATTGTTCCGGCAACTCCACATGTACCAAATCCCTCATCTGTTCAGGAAACGCCATCGGCAGCACCACTGTGACATCAGACGGCTGACATGGGACCATGAGAGAAGAATGGGAACAGATGATCTGGAACGATGATGTGACTGAGACGGGTCTGGAGAAGAAAATGTCTAGTTGAATCACTTTGGGTCCAATTAGACACCACTGACCTGCTGCGGCTCTCTTAACGGGTCAAAACCAATGTACCACAGATGCAGACAAAAACTGTTCAGTCTGAACCGTCTGCCTGTGATGACACAGTGCTCCACTACAGCTGGGAGAACCTGTTTAGAATGAAATGTTTGTCAAAGCATCAAGAACGACGAACAACAAAACAGAACAGTGTTTGCTTGTTCAGATGCTGAGGGTTGATCCCTTTACAAACTGTCAAACCCAGATTTGCCACTTCGCACTAACAATACTACGACTGACAAAATCTACACTGCTTGTTGTTTCTGATCATTTTGCCCAGAAACAGCTTCTTTCAGTAGTGCTGTAGTTAGGGCTACCCAACACAGATCCAAGACCATTTAGAATAAAAAAAAAAATGTCATGTTTATTCTTCAAATTCCTAAATTATCAGCGTTCAAGTACATGTGACAGCTCATTAACAAGCTAACCTGTGAAATAACTCAGGTCCTGAGGCGTGAATTAACTTTATTGGCTGCATATTCACGCTCATCAAGTAAAAATACTGTGGATTCCGAGACCAAGACCAACCTGGAGTACAACACCACCTGAGAGAAGCATCACAATCGTAGCCGTGCGGTGGTAGTTGTCATTTTTATAAAAATACAGGAACTCGTTCAAGCGTGTAATGTCTTGAAGCACCAAAATCATCGGAATGAGGAGAGAAAGTGATGTTTGTTTCACCTGCAGCAACGATTTGAATCATTTAACACACTGATTAAATCTCACCGCGTCCCCTCACAGACACTGACATTCATTTTCAAAGATTTTAGCCGGCAATATGTTCACACAGGATGCTCTAATCACATTCTTCACAGATTAGGTCTCGTCCACCCTCCCTCTGAGATCAGGGGTTAGCGGTCTAATCTCATGTTGGATGCCTCACAAAAATAGATGGAATGTTTAGCCAACATAGACTCGAATCTTGGACAGATTCTCACCAGTCTGACATGATTTCACATCACAGGCAAACGTTGGTGTTTTCCACACAGTGTGGTTCACAAATCCATGTACATGGTGAATGTTATTTCTCCTTGAGCGGCGGGCCACACAGAGCAAGGCACTCCCTCAGGAGATAGAGAGCATTTCATTTCACACTGACATGTTCACCTCTATCCTCATCATCCCACTGAGGGGTGCTGGGCTTGTCAACCGTGGGGAAATGAAAAAGGAACTTGGGCTTTTACCAGAGTCAAAACAACGTGAAAACCACATTTGTGACCACAGAGCAAAGCTGGCAACAAAATCGCTTGTATCTCTTCACTTGAGGAACACGTTTTGCAGCCTTTGAAAGTCCCTTCTCTCCTTCAGTTTTGCAGCAAAACAGCCAGAGGAATTCTATCATTCTTATGGGTAAACACACAGAGTATGAAAAGACAAGCTTTGCAGAGAGAAATGAAACTATAATGACTGGTCCCCTTCCCTTGTCGGAGTGAAAAAGAGAACAATATACTTTGTTTTGCTTTTTTGGTCAAGTCAGGGTCAGCCGTCTAATAACGTGCTGGGAAACAAATCGGATTTCATCTGTTTGCCATGAATATAATCCAACTGCTCCGCACTTTTCAGAGCATTTGGGACACCAGCAGGTTTTTATATCCTCAAAAAGAAAAGCTTCGGCGTGTCACTTTACATAATTTATTCTTAAACTTCCCATACCCACCCTGAAGGGTCTGCATCGATTGCATAGCCTATGGCGTAGCCTGATGTGCACCTGTCCGGAAATGTAACTGCGTGTCGTGGCAACGACAGACCTCTGTAGATAGCAACAACTGTGATTTGACAGCTCCAGTCACATGACTTTCAAGGCTCTCACAGAGAGAGCTGAGAAAATGAAACCCTGCAATAGGTAATTTGTGAGTGAAAAATGATGTTGATCTTAGATTTTGCAGCGGTACCAAGATCAGCTCACATTTGCTACAACCCAGCTTAAATCTTAAAATCTTAAAGTCAAAGATTTTGCTGCTGTTTTTGTCCTCAACATTCAGCTGGAGGCTCATCGTCCTTCTGTTAGTCCATTTGCATCAATTTGTGGATGAGATTATTATACACACAATCTGAGAGTATATCACATGTGCGACTTTATTGACAAAATGAATTTGGAGATTGAAAAGCCTTGTTTGTATCAATGAAGAAGCATGAATCTGCACATACTAATTTGGATTTGAACAACTGTTCGGACAAGTCTAGTGATTACGCGGACTTGTTTGTCTAGAACACAGATGGACGTCGTCGTCTCTCGTGTTGCTAAAATACAAAAAACCCCACTAATGATGTATACAAAGACACTAATGAATGGCCGGTTTAATGTCCCTGTTGATATTCAGAGGGCATCACGTGTTAGCGTGGCAGGCTCTGCAGGTGTGGTGGCTAATCTATTTCTGTGCCAGAAGGTCAGAGAGATTAAACCCGACTGAAGATCCCAGCTTTCAATGGCATCGGCAGGGGAGCCGCAGCTCAAAAACTCAACTCTCAAATTAACTTCCTGACTTACAGTGTGAAGGTCGCACCTTTGCATCAGTCACTCCGCGCTCGCTCACTTTTGACCAATGAGTTGATGGAAGTCGATAATCATAGGACAGAAAGTGAAGCCAGAAGTGAATTCGTAAATGTCACCGTCATCACTGGCTGGGAATATATGCCCATTGTTTTAACGTAACATGACTTTTCTTTCAAAAATAGGATTCTCAGTAGCTCTTATACTACACCAGCAAACTGCGGCTGAGCTCCATCATGTAATACTTATCTCTTGGTGTCTAGTTCTGAATGAGAAATATCCTCCTTTGATGATCATATTTGCTCCCTCTCGTTTCACTCACTGCATATTTAAACTCATCATCCTCACATCACTGTTATTGAAATAATGACAGAGAAATTCCATTAACACTATTACTATTAATAAGTTGAGTACAGATGGTCCTTTCTGTTCAAGTGATACTACCTATGTGACTCAAACATCTCCACCTCATACTTTACACACCACATTGAAAAGGAGCCTCAATATCAAGAGACCTTGTTTGGAATACGTGAAAAAGGTCAGGTCTCTCATGGTATTAAGATTATTTCTCAGAAAATTAAATTTCTCTGTGACATTTGAGCAACTGCATTGTACAATATGAACAGTTGATGTTCTGTTTTTAAGTTTTAACTGAAAAAAAAAAACACCCATTGGTAGCAATGACTTTTCCAGATGAATGTGCAAAAGAGAATACCGGTATACTAACGTATCTGAAGACAAAAGTGACTTTAAAATGAGGAGAATGTGAGCTACAAAAGCACGAATATAAATTCTTTAAACATAAATTCATTAATCAAAATGTTTGCTTTCAAATAAAATATGTCATTCGTTCCAATGGCAAAAAAGCAATGCAATAAAGTGCTTTTTCAGTCAAGGTTGCACAGTGCAAGTGGATAAAAAGTTTGAGATCACAAGGGCACAGGATCCAAGCAGGACAGGCAGGAAACAAATTCCCCTGGTGTGTAAGGTTTATCTTATCTTATGTTAAGAAATGTGGCAGGATGCAGGTTTAATATCTCCAGTTGGAAACAGCATTCAAATTCAACATTTAACTGTTGTACTGGAGAAAAGGGTTCAAAGTAAACACAAGAACCCTGATTATTCATAAACTGCACTTACAACCAACCTAGATGCTGTGTATAAACGTATCGGTACTTGGAAGGACGTTGTATCCTGTGACTTCTACGAAGACGCACCACAAACAGAGAGCTGACTCATTCCTAGAACTCAAGTTGTTACAGCTCTTATATAAGTTGCTGACACATGTAATGTCCTCAGTAAGCTCTCCAGAGGTTGTTGACATCAGTTCAGAGACACCGTGAGGCAGCAATCAATAACGCAACAAACTGAAGAAGAGTTTTTAGTGACTGCTGAGATAAAAACCTGTTGTGTATCAAAACCTTCTCCGTCGACTTGTTCTGCTCAAAACAGCTTGACAGATGGCTGCGTGTTTGTTTTGTTGGTTTGTTTGTCTTCGCCAGGGAATGAATCAAACATGGCAGATCAGGTTTTCTATACCTATGTCCCTGAGGAGTTACTTTTAGTAATTTACTGAAGTAGTAAATTCTTGTCTAGTAATAGACTTTGGGACAATCCGAAACTGAGGATTTGTGACAACACAGATCTATAAAAGTATAAATCCTGTTGCCATGGTGGAATGAGCAAATCAGTGTGTCATTATACCCACATCATATTAGATGGATCAACTATGTATCAAAGGAAAAGGAGTGGTGGAAAACGAAATGATTTTTATACACTTTGAACTCACAGTACGAAGGTTTCTTCCCAGATATACCAGTTCAAAATGTTTAAACTTGGCAATGACATTTACCAGATGTAAGGGAAAAAAAATACTTCTTAGTAGGTGTAAGTGGGGGGTTCACACAAACAGAGGAAATAAAATGGTGCTGCTGCATTGCCTGTGGCTGCTTGAGAGGAGCACAACATGAAAACACGCAGGAGCAGGAAGGAGAGCCAGGATTATACTTCTCAGACAAACGCTCTTTCAACAATGTAAAAAAATAAATACATAAAAATGATGTACAGTACAGTATATTTTTTTAATCAGAGTCTAAAGGTAGGAGCGTTTTTTAAATAAATCAATGTGAATATATTAACATGCCATTAGTTTAGACAACATATTTTATATATTGTTACATGCACATAATCATTTTATTCTACATATTTAAGCGTATATTCTTAAAAAAAATGAACTTCTCCACTATGAAAGATTTCTCAGATTCTCAAAGATCAGATTTTTCAAACCAGTTCAGTGTCACATGAGGAACGGGCTCATATGTCCACTGAGCAGCCACAATGACAGTGGCTGCTGTGTGTGCCACCTCGGATGTCGTCTCGTTCCATCCCTGTCAGGTTTTGCGTATTGCAATTTTTGTAAACGAAGCTAATAATCACAGTTCTCAGTTCCTCTCTTGAGATGACTCTGTTTAACCGGCACAAAAATTCCTTCCATGACTTTGTTTGTGGCTGATGGATTATTCCAGAGTAAAGCTCTAATAAGAGAAATGAATTCTTTGTACTGCCTCATTTTTATTCATTATTCTTTGGAGTATGAAGTCATCACATTTCAGATGATTTTTCTGACTATTTTAGAACTTTAAAAGCATATTATGTGATTTTCTGTAGTTGAAATCTCTTTGTTCAGTGTACAGTTTGACAAAATGCAGACTTGACAAATGTCCAATAAGGAATAGCCCACTCTTACTTTTCTGGGGCTCTTTTTTTCCTGACGATTGTGCTCCTTCACATCCACCTTCACATGTTGACTCGGGTATATCTCTCAAATCCTATTTCAGTTCAGTTCTTCTTTCACCTCACCATCACCCGATGATCTTGGTGACTCATCAGTGAGTTTTCATCTCACATCTCCTGACACCAGCCAGTCTCCCAGGGAACTCCACCCACTTCCTATAGTTTCAGTCTGCACCAGTGATGATGATGTTACATCACAGCGATGGTGGTAATCCTTTGGTTTGTGTATTCCAGCTAATGTTGTGCCCTCTCACTTGATTTCCCCTTACTGAATGAGTCATGTGTTCAAGTGGGAAAAAGGAAAGTTTTGCGACGTCAAGTTGGCAAACAATATTTGGTGCAGTAAGCGCAGAAAATGACCGATCGCTGTGGTCATCAGTCTTTTCGTCTCTTCCATGTTTTCATTTTGTGTGCAGGCAGGCAACTCGGATCTATACTGTTTCTAGATATAACTGACAGAATCTAAAGAGCCACTGGGACTTTAGACTGTCCATTAGTGAGGAACTAGTGGGAAAAAGAAAACAATGTAAAACAGTGTAAATGTATTCACTGCATATGATTTACCTTAAGCTGTATCAGCAAGAAAACAAAGTAATTATTAACACACAGGTTTTAAAACTGTGAATTTAATCAAACCAAGTGACAACATGGGGGCCTGAATTTCTCAAACAATCTTTGTTAATTATTTCTCTATGGTTTTAGCGCAGTGGGTTGAAAATAAGTAATAAAAGATCCTTGTAGCTCTGTTAAATGGTAAAATGAATAAACTGCTTGATTTTACCAGGATCTTTATACTGTTTATTCAGTATTTTCCTTTCTTTCCTCATTCAAAATTGATTGTATATCTTCCTTACTATTTATTTCATAATTAACGTATTCCTGCTTGTATTATTTGAAGCCGTTATTTCAGTATATCCCTAGAACTACCACATCTAACTGCATATGATTATGAAATTAGAGTTGATTGTTGTGAATCGATGGCTTCATCACTTGTTGTCTCTCGGAGCCTCATTATTATGTAGCCTGAAGCGTATTTGCTACACCACAGACCAACTGGGCACGCAACGGTTCCACACAGCTGCTTCACATCTAAACGATTGGAATGAACAAGACACTGAACTATAAAGATGTCAAAACTGTCTCAGTGTCTATTCTTAATATAATCCGTGGTAAGATGAACTTGCCACATGTTTGGAGAAGGTAAACACCGCTCTTGGGACTATGGGATCTGTTTCCTGTTTTATTAAATGACTCATGAGAGGTTTTCCATCTACCCACCATGACATTAAAGTACAAATCAGTAATGACTCATGAATGCTGTGGGTTTTGTCCCACATGGGTCGAACAAGAGAAGCAAAGAGAAGAAAGACTCAGACTCCAATAAATCAGTGCTGGAGGGCTACATATATCAAACTCTGTAGTTCATTCAGAATGTGTTTTGCAGCCTACATCTATGTTAGAAATGTGAATTTGGACTTCGACAGCAAGAGCAGGTTGAGAAATGCAATACATTACTCAGACAAGTGGCAGTTCTTGAACTGTACCATAATGGGTTTTTTTTTAGGTGAAGGACTCGGGGCAAAGGCAAGGCCGTGAAGCTGTTCTTGTTTTGTACATACGTAAGAAAATTGAATGTTACCACTGATCTGAGTTTGCAGGGTGGAAATTCACACTGCATTTCTGTAACTGTCATCAAAAGAGACTTGAAAGATTAAAGAATAGAGAGGGGTCATGTAGATATGTCATCTATATACTGATCTATGTCATTTGTGCGATAAAAAAAATGTACAGAAATAGAAAAACACACAATAACAATAAGAAAATAATACAAGTGGAATTTAAGTACATAACACTTATATAAAATGTTATGTGGTTTTTTTTCACCATTTTCAGTGTATGATATTTCAAAGATGTGTTCCACGTGTAAGCACACAGTTATTTCTTCCCAAAGAATATCAGTTTTAGTCCTACAGGTGCATTAGACATGATCACCAGACAGGTGTCACCCTATGAATCTCAATGCTGCAGATCATCAGCGGACCGACCGGGCCGTGGCACGGAGCAAATTGGCACGTACCCACGACAAACTGCTGCAGCACTACATTTTTAAACAATATGCTGCCTTATTGGGATTGCGTTCCAACAGTTTGGTCTGCTGCCCCTGGGTGACCACATACAACAAGCGACTACCACAGCTGAGCAGGAACTGGTTGAATAACCAGATCATCTCTGCCCAGGCGGCTCACGGCCACCTGACAGAAGCAGCGTGTTCCCGTCCCTGGGAATAGCTGTGAACTCACAGCAGAACTCACAACTGCACAGCTGTTATGGAGGAATGGGACAACATCCAACCAGCCTCAATCAATAATGTATTTCTTTAGTCATTAAACACAACCTCTGGAATGGAATTTGGATACGAACCTCCCCAGTGCTATTCAGTTTGAGTTAAAGTTGCATATTGTCGATCTTATGTGCCTGGATTGCTTGATCAATTGTCTGAACCACGTGCATATAAAATATTCATGAGTCTTCATTTGGGTTGATTTTTTTGCCAACTGTCCCACGACACCCCTAGCACACACATATTAGCACCCATTTATCCCTTTTTTGTTTAATGTCAAAAAACATAATTGTTCGTCCTGACTACCCCTAGAGGCCTCCAGGACGTAACACACCCTGTTATGTTTTCCTCCTGTTTTACATGTGCTATCCTGCAACCCCTACTCACTGGGGTAAGGCACCCAGAAAATACTTCTACGGATGTGATAGAGTGTGATTGCTGCAGCTCTGTCTGTTTGATCTACAGTGAGGTTCGGTACCCCGCAGACCAAAGTTTGAAACTTGCCAGGATGATGCTCTCTCCCTGCAACACACAGAACATTGCTCAGCTTTACGCTGTGTGTGACATTATCTGTACTTTTCTGAGAAAATGAACATGGCCCCACTGGAGTCTTCATGAACAGAGGAAACGGAGCTGGAAGAGACTCACTCGACTGCAAACTCATGACCAGCCGTAGATGCTGATAAGAAGCAGCAGATGGGCTGTGGAAATGGCCACGTTTCACTGGTGTGCTGATACACTGATGTTCATTGCAGCATATGTTTGGTAGAAGTTAAGTACAAGCTGATTTCTGCCTTAAAACAGGTCAGAGCCATAATCTGAATAAATAAAAGATTAGGGAACTGACTAACCAAAAGAGGCCAGTTAGCTTTCTGTCTATCGACAAGAAGAGGCCATCTGGCGCTAACCCTCACCCTGACATCATGCTTTATTAACATGAAATGATTATAGAGATTGATTAATAGGGCCAGGGCTTTTATGTGTTTGTTGCTGAAAAATGGCCTCTTGGAATGGGACATCAATCATCCTTAGATGTATTTCCTCATGGATCTTTCTTAAGACCTGTAAACCCAGGCGTCAGGGATCCATTTAACAGAGCTGCTCGCCATTCAAATCTCTGTGTTATTTGTGATCGATTGGTGCATTTCCCTACTGGATGTCATCCATTATCATAATAGCAGACTAAAACACTATTACAGAAAAATGACCATTCACGTAACTACTCCAGGAAACAATAGCTGTCAGTAAGCTATATTACTCATGTTAAATTAGTTCAATTAGCTGTGGTTGCTTTTGTGTGTGAGGCCAAACCCAGCAAAAGAAAATACTGTGGAGCAGGCAATAAGACAACAAAAAGCATAAATGTTCTAGATTAGTTGTTGCGATAAGAGCTCATTGATCACTAGATCAATCAAAATAAGGCTGCACGAGCTGTTTTTGCCACATGGGTGCAATACAATTTTGACAATAACAACAGATAGTTACCATGACCACTGAAACAAGCGCTTGAACAATAAGATATTATCACTATCGAAGATCTTCCCTAGAAACAATTCTTTCTCACAACATTGTTATCTTGTTGCAAATTGCACCCAGTGATTTCAAGCTCGCTCTGAAAATACGTTTGCATATGAAAACTGATGAAATGTCAGAGGTATCCATTACTCAAAACATGCTCAGATGTTTTGAAAGTCCAGTGCCTGATCTCTTTCATCTTGTTCTTCATTTCTGAGGTTATTATGAGTTGAATATTAAAGGCTGACACTCTTTTTCCCCCACTTTGCACATTGCACTGACACTAAATGGAGTTATTGTAATTATAGCCTTCATGCATGAGAAGGTACAATTTAACGAAGAGCTCTGAGAAAATGGAAAAAAAAAAAAGTTGACAAGTGACAGACACAAAATATCCGGAGTATCTGACTGTCTCAGTCCAAAACACCTCACAAACACAGTGTATGAAGACTGTGTTTGTGAGGTGTTTATGGCATCATCAAACCTATTAGCAGTAAAGGGAGCTTCCAGTGTGCAAGTGAGATCCGTGATAGTGACACTATGAACTTTTCACTCCTCCTCTTTTAATGCAGCTTTTCATCCACCTCTTGTTGTTGACTCATTTCCAGCACAGTGAGATGTCCCTTGTTAGCTCTGGAGACCAGTTTGCTGGCAATCCGTCACAGCCGAGACTGCAACTAAAAATTTGTCCAACCTCTACCGAGCAAATTCATCTCTTTGGGCACAGAAAGACAATGATACAGAGGATTAAATCCCCTCTCCTGATTTGAAACTAAAAGCCAGACAATTACATAAAAACTGAAGCAAACTGCTCAGGAGTTCACAGTGACTCACCCCATTTAATTCCAACGGAGACGCTGTGGACAGCACGTCTTGATAACATCAGCGACTGCAATCTCTGTTCTGTGCTCTGCGGGGGTTGATTGAAAGACATTGTGAAAATGTATTGATGCTCTTGGGGAAATTAATAAAAAAGTAGGAGAATTCAGGGGCAGAAAGAAGATTCAGTAAACTTTTTTTCTACAGTACACACACTTAGAAGGGGAAAAAACACAAGTAAAAACACAATGTGAATTGTATTTTTTTCTACACAGAAGATTATAACTTAAAAACTGAAAACATGACATTATTTCTGTAGCACTGACATTGTATGATTTGATTCTGTAGTTGGTTGTAAATCTCCAGGGATGTTTTGCTAATGTTGCATTCAAGACAAATAAATGTGTCATCTGAAATGGTGCCGTGCCAACACGTCACCTCAGAGAAAAGTATGTCATTTCCATGGTTACGGCTGTTTAGACTGTAAGGAATTATGTAGACTAAGTCATAAGGCTTATGACAGCACAATGTGTGTGTGTGTGGGGGGGGGGGACTCCTGCTCTAAATGAAACTTTGCTGTGTGTTTGCGTGTGTGTATTTTCCATAGTTAAATGAAATATCACTAAATCTTTCATGCGCTGTACATTTCATGTACTTTGTGTCAAACAAATTATTTTTAGGGAAATGTTCACTGAAATATTTCTCAATATTGATTCTTTTTCAACTACACTTAAATCGCTGCAGTGCGTGTGACAATACTTGTACTGCAGATATGTTTGTACCTTTATGTCTTTAAACCACTTATGCTGTGTTTTATACAGTACTATACAGCATGTTATGGGCTAAATGTTTTGTATGTATTATCTTGTTGCTGCTACTTCATATAGTTGATAGAACCACTTTTCTTAAACTATTATTTTAATGTTGAACTGTGGTGCCTGGTGAATTGTTATTTATTGGAAATAGTTGCACCAACAGGGAGTTTGTAAAATGTTTATTATGAAATGACAAACTATTACAGCACCAAGTGCGGAAATTGTTCATTTCTTGTTGGGGTAGTTCCTGCAGTCGATACCATTAATTGCTCCTGGGCTGTATCAATACTTACTGGTTTTAATGCTCCATCACCAGCCACTGGGAACGGGTTGCCCGGGAAACGGCCGCATGGCAACAGGATCAGAGCCTGGGGGTTGTCTGCTTCTAGGTCTGCTCCCATTTTACATCGCGTTTCCTCACTAGATGGTGTACGAGCCACTGGAGAGTACTCTTCCCCGCTCTCAGGGCTCCACATCCAGCAGCACAAACCTGGGAAACTACACGGACGATCATTGCTGTACGGACCTGCGAGGAGGAAAAGTGTGGAAATAACTGTCATTTTTTTTGTTTTTTTTAACTGCAAACTGCAGAGAGATTTTTCACCAAGTGGAAGACTTTGGGAAAGGCGACACCGACATAGAGTTGTGATGGACATAATGATTGCGGTGCAGGATGCTTGTGTTTCTGGTCAATGGCTCACTGCGATCATTCTCAGCCTGTGCTGCTTTCTGCCGTCCTGTCTGCCCGCTGGACAAACGGTGGACTATTCCTCGGTGGAGAGTGTGGTGAGCAGACAAGGCGACACGGCTCTTCTGAGGTAAAAAAACAACGACAACAGCACAAACACAACTTCACTTTCTCCCGCTCACCTCACTCTTCCGCCCGGAGTTCTCCGAGGGGCTAACTCACCACGCCGCGCACACACTGGTTCTCGGCTGGTGATTGTTTTTAACCCCGGAGTGTTTCCTAGTTTGTGCCTCGTTAGCAAACACACACAGAGGGTCGTTTTCCCTCCTCTCCGCCCTTGTTTGTGCGCCCGGTTCGGAGGCGGTGAACGCCGCGGCGGCTAGCACCGGACGCTGCTCCTGCGACAAGTGCAAGCTAGCTCGGCTGGTTCCGAGCAGCAAAGTTTTACAGACACTTTCCGTTGGAGTACATCGGTTGACCGAGTGGAATGTTGTGCTCAGACTCGGGGGGGGGGGACGTCCAGAAACGTTAAAGAAGCCCACCACAGCGTAGGTGTCGGTCGTATTTACCGTCGGTTTCAAACGCTGTGTGTGAGGATGCAGGGGAACCTGCTAAGCTATGGAGGGATGTCAGGGACTTTTTTTCTCTCTCGTAGGCACACTGTGATGTCGCAGTTTCAAAACCAGTTCGCTTTCGCGAGTTATGACTCACTGCCGTCCCTGTGCCCCATCCCCATCTTCCACCTTCCCTCATTCCCTCGCTCCCCGTCTTGCCTCCTTCCACCCTCGCTCACGTTCCCTGCCCAGGTGCTGCTCATCGAGGACAGATGAGCTGGATTGGGCGTGCTTTGGACTTGTCCAGCTAAACCCCAACAATTATCAATTATAATTTGACTGTATAAAACCTAATCAATATATTAAAGAATTGTGTAATACGCCACATTTAAATGGAATGAATGTACTTTTTCTGTGGTTTAAGTGTTGTAACATCTCCAAAACTGCCTGACATACGACAGGAAAAAATATGCAAAGTCAAAGGGGAGCTGTGATTAAATCTTGTTCTCCCAATATTAAATATCCGCTTTGATGGCTCAGACTAGAAGAAAGGCTATGGGGCAAACCCACCCCACCCCACTTCAAAATGAATTCTGTGGATGTTGACTCGGAGTGACGCTGCCTGTGAACCTGAATACAGATCAGCTTAACTGTCCAAAGTTCCACTCAGCATAGCTTGTAGTCATTTGCTGTAGTCATATGGAATTCCTAAATAAAATTATGCCCAAATAGATAGATACATTTTAATATATCCAAAACTGTAGTATGGAACCATCACTGCAAATCAGTAGTGACAACGGACAAAACTATGCCAATATCATAATGAAGGTGTCGCAAATTTTCCCTTTTAAAATTAGCATGCAAAATCAACACGGTTACCAGAGATACACATCTTGACAAGGAGGATCTCAGGAAGTGATGTAATTATACACAGCCTTGTGTCTCTAGTTTAAATACTACAGAGTATCTTGGGGTTGTTTTCACATTTCTGATTCCACATGCAGCAGTTGTTTTCTTTTACTCGGTTGGTGAAGTGGTGAATTGGTTCTGTGGCAGAAGGTTATCAGTATTGACAATATGGAGAAGAGTGTCATGTTATCAGAGGCTTTAAAAGTGTTCTTATCATGAAATTACCTTGGCAACAGTCGAGGGATTTTTACTATTTTTATCATGTTGCCTCCATGCCCAAGGGCCATCCCATCAAAGAGACTTACACCTCTGATTGTCTCTTTGGAGAGGGCGTCTAATTCTCTGGTGTCAATCTGGGGTGGCTGTGATCAGTAGCAAAAGCATCGCCTGAATCCTGATGGTTTATTGGACCAGAGATTAGAGCTCTGCACTATGAATCTGCTCAATAAATAAAAGACAGTGGGAGTTTCCTCCCACCGTCTGCACAGGGCAACTTTCTCCACATGTGCAGGTCATCATCTCAGTAAATGCCAACGAGAGACGTAGGAAATAGATCGGGAAAACATGTTCAAGCTGCTATCGGGATTGGTCTTCCTTTTCGGTTAATTAACATGTTAATCTGTGTAATTGTCATGGTGTCTTATTTATTCATGTAATGGCATCCAATGTAACGTTATCTCTGTGTAATGCTTACTCTTGTTGACCCATTAGTGATTGTACATCTTTTAAATTGCTCCATTTGCTGTCTGACTATCATCTAATTACAAAGCCTTTTTTTAATCTTCGTGAGGATAAAGGCCTTATTACAGTTGCTGTTTTCAGTCCACAACTCTGAATTTCATTGGTTCTGAGCATGGTGCATTTCTTTTGGGAGCTGTGCAGAAAGCTGTCTGTTTGCTGAATTTTTCTATTGCCAAGACCCCTGAGCATTTGAGGGCAATTTTGCAGTGCCTGAAAGCTGATTGCTGGCTAAAGAGAATGTGAGGGTTCTCAGATACTGACAAACCCAGAAGCATGCAATTAGTCACTGCCACTGGATTATGGAGTCGATTTCGTGAGGTGCATCCATTGTCACATGTTCATTTCCCCAACCTATTCAGTTCTTCGCGCCACATTACTGCTGCCCTGATTCATGTTGGACAGTGGGTCCATATCAATTAAGTACTTTGAGCTTCCCGCAGATGAAGAATGATGTAAATGTGCATCATCGTCCTTTTATAGGCTATTCTAGTGATGAACTAAAAGCTAAGCATTAAGCAAAGGCGGAGAGGAAAGAAAAAATATTGCTGATGCTTCTACTGGGTCTGATATGCTTAGTTTCTAATGCTAGAAAGCCAAAAGAGGAGGAGTTATACTCCATTTGTTTTTGTGGTTCTCGTCATTTGGATTCAGTTGACTGAACCTTGACTGCTCTAGTAAATGACTCATGGCTATGGATTTGAGGGGACAGTCAGATGAAAAGACTGTTCCCGATGCTGTCAGGAAACACACGGTATCAGTAGCAGCTTCTTACACATGGATAAACAGCTGTAATAGCTAGTGTCTGTACATTTCGTTTGAGCAGACTCAAATCTCAAGCACAGCAACCATGCAGTTGCAATTTCTTTTCCAAAGGCAGGGTGTTTCTTTGTTATTGTCTGAAGATTAACAGGTGTATGTCCATTAAATATATAGTAGTTTTGTAAGTAGTGGACAAATGGTACTCATTGATAGGGTTAATAAAGCTAAAGCACATTCTATGCAGGGAGAAAAGGCCGGTTGAATACAGAAAGGCTATTTACACAAAGAATTAGACAACGGGAGCCATTTTGATAGTTGGGTCAAGTGGAGCGTCCACAGCCTTAGTCTTTGTAATGGTGGACAATTGACCTGTCACTTCTTTGAGAGTCTGTTATTTATATAAATCTAAAATCATTGTCTCATGTCAGTAGACTGTGTGATGAAAAGCTTTTCTGCCCGTACATGATTGGACGACGGGGGCTGTGTTTTGGAGCTTTACCCTGGACAAAACTGGAGCGATGTATCATTTTCTTAAAGGACTCTGAAAGGTCTTGACATTTACTACAAGCACTGGGGCTCGGGACAACTTCTATTTTAAGTGATTGGGCGTCCCTTTCCCAGTGCAGATGCTGTGAAGACAGAAAAGAGGAATATTAAGTGACTGTTCACCCTCCACGGGACACAATTTAAAGAAGGAATTCTCGACAGTGGTCTTAGCACAGCTTCTGTGCAGGATTTACAAACACCCTCTCTGAATTTCAGCACTTTTTTA
Source organism: Aeoliscus strigatus (assembly GCA_901007665.1). Taxonomy (NCBI): domain Eukaryota; kingdom Metazoa; phylum Chordata; class Actinopteri; order Syngnathiformes; family Centriscidae; genus Aeoliscus; species Aeoliscus strigatus. Next base: position 146,317 of record CAAKHB010003966.1, read on the forward strand.
ATTAGGCCATTGCCGGTTCAGTTACAAAGCGTAACCAAGGCGACCTCATCTCCATCAGCTTGGTTGGAGATGTAGAATATTTTGGGATCACTGAACACATCACTTACCTGCCAAATAAGGGAAAACCTGTTTTTTTTTACACATCTGGGTGCCAACTTGAGTCTGTCACTCTTAATTAGATTCCCAAATCCTCATGTCTGTTTCCCTCACCGCATTTATTTGTCTAGTGTTCACTTTTTAAGGTTCATCGCTGTTTTCTACATTAAACCAATGTTTTTGATTCGCAAATATACAATAAATTTCATAGGATGATGTGTCTGTTGTTAAAACAATTCTTATGTTTGTTAGATTGCACGTTCAAGTCACCGAATAGAATATTGAAAATCAAAGCTTATGATAACAAAAAACTCCTGTTGCCGACTCTGTGTCTATAGATATATGCTAGCAGTATTTGCATTAGATGTGCAAACAGGAGTTGAGGTATATGCCGTGGTCTTGAGACACATAAATCAGTAGTGCTTCTCGTTTTCCTACAAAACACTCCGGGATGCTGCCAGAGCCTCTTAGTTACATACTCTCATTTATGACCTCATCCTGGTATCACGTAAAAGGGGCTAACACACATGAACAGTCCCATTTGCACACATTAAACCACTTCCAATTGGATTATATCTCAGGTCAGCATTTGTCAGTCAAGACAATGCATGCACTTTCTGAAAATTAAGCATTTCTATTTCGAATTTATTTCAATTAGCTATACAGTGATGGAGTGCCTCGGTAAATTAAAGGCGAAATAGACATGCTTTCCCAGGGTAAATCTTTTGAGGGTATTAGCTTCCATGCTAGGTCCCAAAAAGCTTTCTAATATTCTTTTATTATTGCTACAATTACAGGGAATTGGGAAAATGATTTACGGTGTAAAATTGAGCGTTTACCCATTCCCAGCTTTGAACATCCACATAATTGCAATAACACAATACTGCGTGAATATCTCACAGTGTTTGGGGAGCATCAGCACTAAACTTGACAGACAGAGACTGGAGAGGCAGTAACAGATATTGTTGGGCAAATTTCTAAGGTAAAGCTCTTGAAACCATTTTTTGTTTATAATGAAGTGGTGTTTGCTGAATCCCCATAGCATCAAACCCATAGTTGTCCCAGGTCCAATGTGAGCATGTTGTGTCCAATTCCTAGTGACAGGTGTTCAGTTCAAGAGTGTGAAGAGTTGAACTGATTAATGTTCATTGACTGTAAACCAGAGCCACACATTTCCTCATGTGCTGGCGTCAACACAAGGGACCAGGTTGATTGTAATTGGTACAGTACGTTGTGACAAATTGTCTGTCAATTAAGAGTGCTTCTCTCACAATATCTCGGGTAGTCTTGGCAGTTTTGCCGTTCAGCTGGGACAGTGGAGTGCAGCGTTGCAATAAAAGTCACTGAAACATCTTGGTGTTATCTTGTAGATTTGAAAACTGGCATGCTACACAGAGTTCCTCTGCTCGAACAGGATGCTGTGACTGCACTTTTGGTTAGTAACAACCCTTTGGCCCTAGTTGAGTACTCCTGGTGATAGTGTACAGACCTGGCAGTTCTGTAACTTCTGTAACGTCTTCCTCTGCTCGTTGTCCAAACATTTATGACATGACAAAAGTAAAAACAAAGAAACAAAAAAAAAAACCAACATAAGCAAAGGAGTCCAATATCTATGAACGTTTCCCGACACTGATAATAACTATTATAGTCTGTCAGTGCATATACAAACGATTCGACCACATTGTTTGACGTACACCTGCCCAGGCATTTACCTTTGGCTTACAGACTTTTGACCTTAATGTTCTCATTTGGTACTGCACCAATGAATGATTGAACATTGGTCCAGATGAGGCATTCCAACCCCAGCAGATGGGGGAATAAGGCCCAGGTGGAAAAATCTAAGAAACACCCTGAAAGCAGTCAGTCAGGATGTGTTTGTTGAAATATCTCAGCGCACAGTCAGGCTTAGCAGCCATTTGTATCCTTTAAATGACGGCTGCTGCTGTTTATGCTGTACATCTCCTTTTCCTCCCCACCGAAATTTGACCTGGAATCAATAAGGGAATCCATAAAGAATTAGACAGATAAGCAGAATCAGGAATTACATTGGTTAAAAACAGAATTTCCTGTAAGCTTATGGATATATTTATGTGTCTGTTATTCCAGAGCATACCTCTCTATAGCAGCTCTTTGTTGGGCGGTGCTGGGTGTTCTCTGCTCCAAAGGATATGCCAGCAACACAGCTCTTTGATTGCAGAGAGCTGGAATGAGTCATCTCAGCCCCTTCAATTAAAATCCTTAATCAGTTAGCATCCTTGTGTTTCATGATAATTAGCTGTGCTACTCTGATAACGTTGCACAATGTCTCCAGTTGATCCAAGCTCTATAAATGAGTATTGGTATGCCTCGCATGTCAGTAGGTTATAGACGGAACTCGCTGACATGCAAGTTTAAAGTGACGGTGAATCTTTGGAACAAGTGCTGTTATAGAGGCTGTACATTTTGCTTGGTATGCTGAGCACGGAAAACACCTCAACCTCTGGCAAGCTCCTTTCCCTGCATGAAAAACTCTGCAGTACGCATAATCATATATCCTGAGATGCGGTCCAAAGTCAGAAGGTGAATATATCATGTGGTGAGACATTTGATTGAGGTACATCTCCATATGCACTGAGCCAAACTATTTCTGAGTTTTTCCAATCCACTTTTAGGAGCACTAGTATATAAAAAAACCCCATCATATGGGGAGATATTCCCATCGGATAAAGCAGTTGATGTCATTATCCTGGATGCAAGATCTTTATATGTGAGCATGGGTTCAGGCTGAGGGTACTGCGGGTTACTTTGATCCCCTAGGAACGGCAAATTAGAAATGTGCGCACTTGGTTATCTTGGTGATGCCCTTCAGTGAATTATGATGATCCAGAGGGATTCCAGCTCATGTAGAGGGTATTGTTTTGTCCTTTAAAGAAATACAACACCGATGTAGTGTCGCTTTACACTACTTGATGTTCTTTATGGACATACATGTATTTTGTTTCATTGTGTAACAGTTAAAGCTTTTGTATAAAATGTAAGATATGGCACAGTATTTATTTGGGTCCATTTCCGCTCATGAAGACATCCCTCCGATGACATCACCTGCAACTAGAAAAAAGACTCAGATAGCTTTTTAAAAAATTACCTACATATTCCAAATTAAGAAAGACAGTGTTGATAGCTGGTTTCTCAGGATGATTAGAAACTCCAACAGACCTATTGTCATAATTGATTTGGGTTTATGTTGGCATGGCTAAAGAATTTTAATTGGACTCACTCAGAGCAGGTTTTCATGTTTTCTGTTTTGTTTCTATCCTCAGCATAATGATTGTGGGGATATCAGACTGCTCTCTCTGTTTGTTGGAGCCAAGCAATTGCAGAGACCGGATTGTTAATTATTTGTAAATGGAAAAAGAAGCAGAGGATGACTTACTATCAGTGCTACCTTTAGTATCAAATGAGCTCAGGAGTTAAACCAAATAGTTGTATTTGCAGTTGATCAGTTTTAGCATTTTCACTATGTCTAAAGAGGAATTTACATTTTGTAGTACTAAAGTATGGTTTGACTTCATTTGGAATATTTCTTTGCTCCAATCATATTACATTTTCTTAAAATACTGTAAAAGACATCTTCAGATACTCTCCTTTGATAATATTTTAAAGGCACATTAATGTGTGTAGAATACTAACGTTTGATCCCTCCTTGATGGACGTCTGAAGAGTGTTTTTGTGCTTTGTGCTCTTTTGTTTGTTTGTGTATGTGAGATCTGATTTAATTAACCATTTCACTGACTTACCAGCCTACACACACAAAGTGGCCAAGACCTAACAGATGAAACATTCCCTTCAATAACTGCATTTAGTCTTGTCATCAAAAGTTCGATAGGGTTTGGGATGTTCATGTTTCTTGGTCTGCATTTTCTCAAGCAAACAAACTCACTTGACAGTTTATTATTCATTATTCATTATTATTTGAACTGTTTATACAATTGACGGTCCTGAAAAAAAGAAACATTTAATATTCACTGCTTATTTAAATGGTCATTTCTGAGACGTTCGTCATGTGTAGATATGAGAGGAAGCAAGACGTCTCACTGCACAGCTACTTTCAATAAAAGGGTTTGTTAATTTGTTAAGTTGTTTTTATACCACTTTCTTCATTTGGCTAGTCTGTATATTTACCAGCTTGATGTGACATTTAACTCGCCACTGTCAGTGTTGAAGAACATGCCAGGGTGTATGGCTTCCAGAGTATGTTTAGTGGACATAGACCTGAATGCCGAATTTACAGGAGATTCAGCTTTTCTCTTCCTCACTACCCAGTTAACGAGATGAAACAGGCAATTACAGCTCCAAGCTAATTCCCCGTTTTAGGAATGATAATTTCTTAAACGTTTCTACCATACCTCTGTCACGCTAGAATATTGATGCATCGTGCTGGATTTAACACAAACACATTTCATCTTACTGTATTCTGAGTGACGCAGTCGGGGGCCACAATAGAAGTACCCCGCGGCATGCAATCACTTTCCAGCTTCCACAGTGTCTTCAGCATTCTGTAAAGCAGTCGGTTGTCTTCAGTGAAAGTGTGTGGGCCAAGTCTTTCTGCTTCAAACCTCAATCCAGGCGCTGTCTTTGATTCCAACATAATGCCCCCGCTGCCTTCCTCCCTTCTCCATGTGAGTGAAACTTTCATTTCTGAATATTGAGTCTGCTTCTTGCCAGTGCTGTTGCTAATGGGTATTCTTTTCAAAGCCTGAAGAGGATAATCCTGTCATCTTTGTTTTCACGGACACCTCGGGCCATTGAAAAACAGTTCAAAAGAATCAAATCTGCAGTGCAGTGTTTGTGAGATTCACTCCGGCTGTTTGTGTTCTCTATCTGACATAACATACGTGAACTGCTCAAAGAGGTTTGTGTTTAATGGCTCATTCAAGAGACAGATTTACCTTTACTGTGTTGTCTTACACTGGGAATTCACTCTGAATGGAATTCACTGTGAGAGTTTACAAATAGTTCTGCCAAATACAAACTCATACTGTAGGAATAAATCATGGCAGTGAAATGTACTTACATGCCATGTAAGTACATTTGTAAGTACATGTATCCTACTCAACCAGAGGCAGAGACAGAATTATCATTCGATAGTCAGTAGATTGTAGTCAGGAAAAACTACAGGGAAAAGGAAAGTTTCTCAGGAAATGGGAGTTTTACAAAACTGGGTTGTTGTGTTGTTGCTGGCAAAAAAAAAAAAAAAACCCAAACCCTTAAGTTGTATACAGTAATCTCTGATTTAGAATTCTTTTGAAGATAATAAATAAATAATAAGTAGATAAATAGCATTCCTTATTTAAATGGAAATCCATGCAGTTCAACAGGCATTTTAAAGCGATATGGACTACCCGGTTCTGTGATTGTTCCAGTCTCAGCGCTGTCCATACGGTTTAATTTTGCCTAAAGCCCTGACATTTGTCACAAAATTTGGTTGACAGCATTTGTTTTGTGGCTGCAGGAACAATTTATTTCTCCTCTGTGTCACAATCTGTTTTCCAGCTGCTGCTGAAATGGACATTGTGCAAGGTTTTGTAGAACTAGCAAATGCCACAAGCAGCAGTTCGAAACAAGTATCAAGTAGGAATAAGAACATATACATTATATAGCTTGAGTAGTGTTGCCAGAAAAAGCAACAGTTACTGTCGTAGGCACAAAGATTCCTATCATGGCCCCTTTTGTGCAGTACTGAAAGGTACTGAAATGTCCCATATTTCTGCACATACATGTGGAATGATGGCAGCAGGAGGACTGGTGAGAGAAAGTAGGTGTTGAGTTAATGCGCATAGTGGAGAGAGTGAAAAACATCAACCAGAATAGTGACACACGAACTAATATTAATAGGATGAGAGAACGTCTTTTCTCTGCATTCACAGCTTGGGTTTTATATTTGATGACAGAGCCAATGTTATAAATCAAACTGACCACTAACAGATGTTAGTGTTGTCGTATTAAAAAATACACATGACAAGAGAAGCTTATTTGGAAATAACCTCTTTTGATAAATTGTACATTTGGGATCAATAGTATCAAAAAACAGTGGTTTTAGTTGCAGCGACCACACTTCTGGAATGATGACTGATACTGTATATTGTAGACATGCTCAGGTAGTTGTTTGTAGTGACATACTGCAGTCATACTGTAGCCAATTTACTAAAGGGAACAGTGAGGAAACCCTCCCTTTGAGTTTGTCGTGCTTTGAATCGTATCACCACCTCTCTTGCAGCGGCGGCTTTGCCAGCTGGTTGTTTCACAGATAGATGTATTTTTATCTCAAAGTTCATAAAGGAGGATGTATTGTATACAGCGGCATGAATTATTCATCCAGCAGTCTTTAGTGGAGATTAAATAGAGAATAAGATTAATTCACACTGCTTGTGTAGATGGTTTTAGAAACAGCTAATCAACTAACAAGCCTGTCCAAGGTGAGGCAGCTACGTACAGATCAGAGTTTACAAGTGTCTGCTCGAGCTCAGATGAGAGCCAGTCGGAGAATAAATTCAAACACACCTGTGCATGTTATCTCCACCTCCCCCTCAATCTAAATCCTTATGATTTTCTCTTGGACGTGACACAATGGAGACTCTCCCGGTTTATTTTGCCACGGAGGAAGTGGCAGGTCCTAATTATACAGTCTGGGGGCCGAGAGACCCTTAAACATTACAATTATGTCGGGATAACCGCAGCAGATGAAAGGAGGTGAATAATGAGATGGGGGAGGAACGAGTAAGAGAAACTGACGAAAAAAACCCATTTTGTACAGTTTGTGGTGGAGGCAGGGAGGGATTGTGAAGCAGTTATGGTTTATTCAACATGTTTCTGTGTCATAACCAGATTTCAGAGCTCCGTGTGTACATGTATTCACCACTCGCCACTTGCACAGATCACTTCCTGCCTCAGTGCACAGCAGCAATGTGAGAACCTTTGTCCTTCAGTGGGAACCGCAGAACATCCAACAGACTGTTATTAGATGTGTTTTTTTTTCAGCCATATGGTTTGCAGGGGTAGTAATTATCTGTATTATAGAGTGCTATGGATGGTTCCATGATCTGAACATGCTGCGCTGTTTAGCAAACAGTTAAAAAGGACACTGGCCTTCTGTTTACTCTGCTGAAACCTGCCAAGCCCTAAATGAATTAAAGACCCTGAGGTTGTCAGTTCAAATGCAGGTGCAGAGGAGACTGTTGATGTGTCCTTGGGAGAGGCATTTCATCCAAATTGTGTCAGTTAATATCCATCATCATAAATGCTTTATACACATATCATAGGTTATGTAAGTCACCCTCTGTGAAGTCGGGAGAAACAAACAAACAATACGAGCCACTGATCGCACCCTGGCCCACAACGCGGTCCTGGGGAATATCAAGTGGCTGTTGTCTGGACTGCATCGCTTTGTCACCGTTAAGAGCTGGTGTAGTGCGGTCTGTGTGTGGACAAATATAAAGAGTTTGAGTGTTCCAAACACACTCACAGGCTCCGATATGTTTGTCCATGCTTATTTTTTATTGTGCCGCCTGTGTGCACTGCAAAGTAAACCGGACAGTTGTGCGTGCATGGATTTCTGCCTCTGCGTTGAATCAAGTGAGCACCCCATGCCGTCTTGAGTGTTCAGACTTCACTCTTGTCGGCGGCGTTCAACCATTGAATCCCACCTTTGTGTCATCGTTTTTGACGTTATCTGTGGTAAACAATGTGAACATAATTTTGTGGGACTGTTGCATTTTGGTGTTTCATGTACAGATGCGGCGCCGTACCCTACGCCGTAGGCGTCGCGTAGATTTGCTGCAGAAGGATAAATTCAGGTTAATGCGGCTTGCGAGCGGCATTTCATCACAGCTCACACCCCTGTCTCAGTGGGTGGTTAAGCTCAGACCTGGACCTCACGTGCGCAGGAATGGGAGTTTGCAGGGTCGCTCAATTAGTGCTGAAAAGTGTAGCAGTGTGATAGTGCATCAGCAGCGTAGAGTGCACCAGAGGAGGTGTTTCATCAATCATAACTCCAGCTCCAGCCTTCTGCCAACCCTTTTCCCCCCATCTGCCAGCTGGAGGAGAAAGAAGAAGTTCAGAGAATGACAGTGGCCGGCCAATTCCAGGAATGACATCAGACTACACTGGGTGGGACGAGACGAGCTGCCTGAAAACCTGGCTCTGGCAATTACTCTTTCTGACCAGTTTTACTAGTGAGAGATTCTCTAAGAGATAGATTCATGTTTTCAATGTCATTTGCTTCCATGAAAAGACAGAAATGGCTGCAAGAAGTAATCGATCAAATGAATAATAATAAAAGTCAATAATGGAATGGGTTGCCTTTAGCTGAGTCACAGACCACAGAGCTCCATGTGTCGCTGTGATAAGTGGGATGGAGCTTCTTCTTCATGAAACATGACACACAGGAAGACAATTCAAGCACCAAAATTCACCGAAGCGTAAAAGCTCTTTGCGTAAAATGCAACAGAAAGGTGTGTTATCTGCAGCCGAGGCGAGATTGATCCTGGATGTCACCAGAGCGCCACAGTAATGTGACACGTGGCTGTGAATGAAGCCTCTCAGCAGCTGTTTCACTTATTTCACAACGTGGAGTTAGTTAAAGGTGAATGTAGCCTGCGGGCGGGAAGGAAACAACAGGTATTCACCCTGTTTATCTAAAGGCGTTTGCTCACCGTCCGCTTGCCTGCTTTAGCAGTTGTTACCCATGAGGCATTGAGGGAACCTTGGTAAATTGTAGCATCTATAATGAGACACATGTTGCCGGTGAGTGGAGCGATTAGAGGCCAGACTATCTATATTTGAGATGGGATATTAGCGCCAGTGTTTGCTTTTCTAAGATTTTATCATTAAATCTGCTTCAATGAATATCTATTCAGTGTAATGGTGATTTAACCTAACTGTCACCATGTCAGAAGATTCCACATAAACAGTCCTCCGTGCCATCGACCCTTATTCTCCACAAGCAAAAATATTGGAACATATCCTTGAGCCAGTAAGGGGGAAGGATAATGGTTCATGTTGGAGTCTATGCAGCATTCTCCGTAAACACTCAGCAGAGCTCAGAATCTGCAGCTGGCAAATAAAAAAAACACAGTTTTGCAGATCATGCAGATGTCCCTAACAGCACACATTGAAATGTTGTGAAATGTTTTACGGTCAGACTTCACGTGGCCTTGCTGCCCCCCTTTTCTGCAAACCAACTGTTCCTCCTCATTCATCGTGTGACACTGGCTCAGAGATTTGTAATGGTTCCAAAAATGGGTGCTTAGTTCCCTCCGGAGGGGGATAACGATAATGACAGTTCATCATCATCAAACATCTCATCTGGTGACTCCTCTCACTGCTTTGTCAGTTGGCGCCAGCGACTAGAAGCTAAAATATTCTTCTTTTTGAATATTATCTTTGATGTGTTTTATCCAGTAAGGAAGGTTATAGTTGTATGGTCTGGAATAAATTCTTTTATTCAACGTATGCCTTCTACTCATGGACATTAAATGTCCACGAGGAACAAGTTTGAAGGTAATTCTGCCTCAGTTACAAAACACAAATGTAACACAAACTGCCGTCCCGTGGAGCATCAAGCATTCTGAGAAAGAAAACGTACCCAGATGATAATGCATTTGCAGTTTTCCCCTGATTTCCCCTTTAGTGTCCATGCTTTAATTGGTCACTTTTGAAGGTAATATGAGGGCACATGATACGGTCTGTTGCTAAATATCCAACCGTCTGACATCCGCCGTCATAAAGCAGCCATCGACATTAGCTGAATTGTGTAATTAAGATTTTGTCCCTCCATTAGAGCAATATTTTATCACTCACAAATCATCCTCAGCGACATTATCTGGATGTTAATGTCCATATGGCATTCGTGATGACTGCTCCACTCACTGACATGGGTATAATGGGTCACATCAGTGGAGATTTTCCATGATAACGGAAAAGCAAATTGTATGACATTATGTCTTGATGGTTTGTATTCTTTTTTTTCCAGTATGACATCATGCACATATCACAACTAATCACTTGCTGCTGTTTTAGACAAAAGCAGTCATGTGAGACTGAGAGAAGGATGCATTTACTGTATCTTTTGTTGTTGTTTTTTCATGCGTATGTGAGCTGCAGCTGTAGAAGATTCATTTATATTATTTTGTTTTGGACCAGATGATTCCACAGGTCAGATGTGTTGCAGTGGCTTCCTTCATATATCACATGAGAAATATTGCAGCCAGTTTTTGAAACAGTGTTGTCTTCCTCCCCACACACACATCTTCATAGACTCTCAGGTGATGAATCTTGGAAGGAGGACACAGTAGAATTCAGGTACGTTCCTGGCCCTAGTGGGCTAATAACCTCTTCTTTAACCAGTAGTCATGAAAGGCAGGGCTGACCTACATGCTGTTCGGAGGATTCTCACTCTCTTCTCGCTGTGTACTGGTGGGGAATAGAGGTTTCTTCTGTCAGGAGGTGATATGTTGAAGCGGCAGACTATTTCAGCAAAGCCCAAGGAAAAAGAAGGGAAGAGAAAGAGATACAGAGAGAGTGCAAGCTCCAAGTGAAGGGGCCAAACACAATTCAGCTCTTGTGTGTCTCGTCAAATGTGGCTGTGTGTGTGTAATTGTGTTCATGGGTTAGTGACATGGATGTGTGTGTGTGTGTGTGTGTGTGTGTGTGTGTTTGTGTGATAAAGATAGAGGGAGCGGTTGACTGACAGGCTGATGTCTCACAGCACTGTAGAAATCCATACATCATTAAAGGCTGACAGAAAATGAACATCCGACTGTATCCTTTAAAGGGTAAAGGACCATATTGGCTTTTTATTATTGTAAGACGTTGTGTGTTTCTCTGTTTGTGTGTGTGCGTAGGTGAGATTCTGCCATCAAGTTGAGGATTCTGTCCGGTTCAGTGCTGCTATGATGGATGACATGGTTATCAGAATCTCACCTCCAGGATGGGGGCTGTCCTATCTTGCTGTCAAGGTCAATAGTTACTAGGCTTATAGCAGAGTGGCAACCTCGTGACTAAAACACACTATTGAACATCCATCATATCAAATGTCAGAGCGAGTGAATGCTGCAGAATGCTCGAATACTCCATCAGCTGTAAAAAAAATCCATCTCCCTTTGCCAAAAAAACTATTGTACGAACAATACTAACTCGATAGAAGTGAACGTTGTGAGTGGTCTAATAAAATGTGCTTAGTGCAGGGTAGCAGTTTAGGGCGGTTTCTGGTGTTTTCACTCTAAAAAACAGATTCCGAACTGACTTGTGATCCTTGGCAGCTTGGTTGTGGCTTGTTCTGGACAAATGTTGAGCCTGGAATTTGTTTGTCCACCATCTTCCATGGCGGGGTTGATACAAAAACAGCCTCCCCAGGAAGTAGCCTGTACCATAGCTTGGGAAGCAAAATCTACTTATTCCACCGCCCCAGTCGGAGTAATCAGTCAGTTGTGAGATCAAAGCAGCATTTCCCTGCTTTTATTTAGGCAGTAAAAATGTAAAATTATGTATTTTTCCTCTGGACATGCTAATTTAATCTGTGTGGTATACTTTTGGTTCTGCAAACGTGAGAAGCTGGGTCTGTACTTGTAAGAACAGCACTGATGCAGAAATATTTACTCCTTTAATTGGCTTTTTTTAATCACCTTTGGGTGTGCTCTTCCAGGCCAACTTTGTGCTTCTGTAACAACATTTTGCAGAGTACTAGAAGATAACCTGCTGATTGTAGTGTTGGTTAATTGCCTTGCAGAGGAGGCACAACAGCCGCTCCGACACCCGTGGGTCAGGACATTACTGTCCATTATTTCCGTTGTTTTCTCTCTCAGGCTGTCATACAGGTGGTATCCTGTGCCCCCACAGCACCCACGATGGCACTTATCGCTGACACACAATTTAAAAAGGGTGTCTTTGGTGCAAATCGACATCCAGTGTGTCTTTTCGACAGAGAAAAGGGGACATCATGACCATAAGGCAGACAGTAATGTTGGTTCACACGTCCAGTGACATCACATGCTTACATACAGGGTTTGTCTGTGTTGGACTGGAACTCCACTTCAAAATTACCTGGACTGGAATTTAATTGACTGTAATCAATGTAACTTGTAACTTTCATCGATAATATCCTAGCTATTTATCATATACAAGCCAGTGTGCTACCAGAGCAGTCAGTGAATGTCTACTGAAGAAGGAGATGCTTGTTTCCATGTTAAAGTAAAACATTTTATTTAAAATTGTTCATCATATTTATGATATACCATGAAAATGATCATTTGCTTCTAAACACTATCAGAAAAAAATGCAGACAATAACTTATTTGCTGCTTACAGTACCTGCATTAACGCTTAAATATGTCCTCCAGCCAGCCAATGGGATGCGAGCACAAAGGCCTCCAGGCTGCCAACAGACCGACACACATGCTGCATACGACGGAGAAGACCAATTGTGTTTTATCATTTATGTTGTTTTGTACTCGTACATTATAGAATTATCTATCCATCTCAAGGTGCCCAAGCCCTGAAATAAGCCCAGGAAAAGCATTCTCTCTCATCAAATAGAAATCATGTCAGTGGAAAACCCATTATGTTTTCCCTCAGGCACTTTCCTATTTAACACTGTTCTTGTTAATGGGGTTATTCAGCAAACCTTCCAGCTATCGTCACCTAATTGCATGTTTTATAACTTGATAAGAAGAAAAAAAATCACCCAGGTTACAGGCTGCAGCCCATATGTCACATTTCGATACTTGCACTTCTGTTCCTTCTAATTTAGAGGCTTTACTTCTTATCAGCCATGTTCCCCTCACCTGAAATCACATACTGTGTTTGGGAGGGCTGGATTGGCTGAATGAGGCACACGCCAGTGCTGCGAGCTCAGCCATATGCATTATGGAAAGGAGATGTTTAAATCAGAAAATCAGTTTAGCTTTGTGATTCTTGTCAGTATTTGATGAGCTTCATTTCTGTATCTTGTGCAGCATCATCAGCTCCCCAGCTCAGCTCCTCACACCCCACAGAGTACAGTGCTGCGGATTTCTGTGCATACTCATTTGGTACCGGCTCATTTGAATGTGTGCAATGTCAGTAATGAGCAACAGAGCTGCTGAGGCATAATAATACCCAGTGAAGGGATGAAGTGTTTGTCTGTTTTTCCTTTCTTTTTCTCCTTTCGCCATTATTATCCTGGCTGCCAAGAAGTCATATGCTGCCTCACCTTACACGGGCTTAATGAACCTGTTCACATTTTGCTGCTATTCCTCCTTACCGCTGGCACACGGCGCAGGCGACTCAGGCACAAATCCATCATATAATAGGCATTAGAAAACATCAGCGCTTTGTTTTTGTGCCAATCTGCTGCTGCTTTTGTAGCTGGGCCATCGTCTGCACGTCTCTGTCTTAATGCAATTATAAGATGAGAAATTTTCGCCCAAGATTTGTGATTGGCTTTGTCATTAAGGGGATTAAGAGGAAGAGTAACAAATAAGCATGACTCCTATTGGTTAAATCTAATTGCCGTGTGTTATTTGCTTCAGTGACATATTTAAATGAATTAGATGATGTCACCACCATTATTCTGTAGTTTGTTTTCACTGCCATTTGTTTCTTTTCACAGTTGGACTAGAACATTTTAGACAATAACAGCAGTTTCCTGCTCCGTGCAGCTGTAGCCTCTTTTAGCTCCAGCTAATTATGCTTTAGGTCACTTGTTAGCTGGCAGCTAAACTGACAATGGATAACCCCCCCACATACAAAATATATTGATGTGATTTAAACTGCACATATTTAATTTTAAGATTCCTCATATTTTCTTTGGTAAATTCAATGTCTTTTTCACATTTATACTTATTGAAACGCAGTTATCAACACTGGACTGCAGAATGAGCTGTGATTACGTAATTCTTTATCAGCAGAGGCTTAGTCGTTTAAAATGTAATCTTTTCCATCATACAAAGTTCATAAGCGAGTAAGGAAGAAGTATCTGTCGACAATAGGACTTTTGTAAAGGGTTGAGACACGTTAGAGTAATTGTCCAATTTTGGAGTGGCTTTTTTCCAGAAACTGCGTGTGCCTGCTCTCTGAGGCTAAAAATCAATGTTGGACATACCTGGTAACCTAATAAAAACAACACTGGTTAAATGTGAGGTTTGTAGTACGTCTTTGTAACTGAGTAAGGGGACGCTGGGGACGCCATCGGATTCCTTCCTAAGTGTCCCAGCGGAAGCATTATAATTACTTCTTTGGCTGATTCAACAGAGTCAGAGGACCGTACGGAACTTTCCTTACACGCACTGAGGGCTTTGGATTGTTTGACTGCCTCTTAAAAACTATGTGTCAGTGTTGACACTCCTGGAGGAATTGGATTGTTTTTCACCCTGCTGACCACCACTTGACTGAGTGAAGTGCACCAAACTCTGAGCCGGAGGGTGGGGGGGTGAAGTCAATAAGTGCCTCTCCAACCTGTGTGGTGTGCCCTGTCGGCAGTCATCGAGAAATAGACACATGGTTTCAACCAACTCAAGACACCTGTGCTGGGTCTCAGATCTCATACTTCTGTTAGTACACTTCTTTGTAGTACACTATGCACACTACTTGCAAAATGCACAAATGTCAATGGGGTAGTACTATTTCAAATCAAGCAGTGCTTTCGCGCACTTATCGGGAACAACATGAAAATGAAAATGAAACTTACTGCCGATATGCTAGCTGACGCATTTTGCGACTATTCACAACACATCAAGCCTCTGACCTCACATCTTAAACCTCAGTCTTGTAAAGTGACAACAAGCACCAAACGTACGCCACGTCAACGCCTGAAAATGTGCCGTGGTTTACTAGCTAGCAAGCTAACATTAGCATTTGCCAGGATTCCATCGGGGGTGGGGTGTCTGTTGTCCACCAGCATCTCCAAAAGTGAAAGGTTACGTCATTTCTACATCGCTAAGATGGAGGACGTTGAGGGTGGAGAGCGTCCATCGATCCACACACAACTTTTCAGCTGTTTGAGTGCGCTTAGTACACTACATTTGTGCATACTCAGTCTCTGTGTATGCACGTATGTACTCATAATACGAGTACATACACACTGTGAGAGAGAAAAACGCCGGCGTCTGTAATTCTTGTAATTTCTTTTCACCGGAGTCTTAATATGGACACCTGACATTGATTATGGCATTATCACGGTGCTCTATCCATAAAATGACTCTCTCAAATCACTGTTATGAATCAGAGACGCTGTTCGTGGGACGAACCGTGAGCTGAGCAGACTCCTTGCCAAATGGACTGCCGATCAGTTTAACTAAGAACTTTTTGGTTGCTGCCAACACACAGGCTCTGCATTTTAAGCAGAGAAGCCTTCAGTGAATTTCTGCATTCATCCAACCCTTTCTGCCGCTCCCTCCCATACAAACAGGCGAACATGCATATCCAAGTATTATTTCTTAGACCCCAAACCACAATCATACTATTCATAACTTTGCCTTGTAAAATAGCACATTGACACTCGTCTCTGGTGGTGGAAACTGTTTGTTCCATAGCGCTGATAATACATTATATCATGTTATTTGGATGAAATATTTCCCAGTGCTCACAGTATCCATGCTGTGAAGAGGCAGTTCTTTCACCCTCTTTTGAAATTGGGAGGTTGCACAGTGTGTGTGCTGTATGCGTGTAAAACTGTGAGGCAGATAGAAAGGGGAATATGGAAAGGACGCGAGCACAAGTAGGGCATGTGAAATATGAACACACCCAGAGGACCCCTCTCTCCTCTGCTCAATGTGTTTATTCCAATATTTGCAGATGACTGAAACCAGTTAAGCACTGTGGCAATTGCTTATTTCCCTTTGTCAGGATGATGAATGTGGTCACACCTATCGGACTGTGCAGGGGTTCCAACGTCCTCTGACAATGAAGGATTGTCCATTTGTGCCATGAACAGAACACATCAAAAAGGGTGGATAGAGCCCTGCAGGGACGCAATCACAAACACCTCCTTGTTACGGCCATTGTTTACGACGGGCATTTTGAAACATGGTATTGTACATGTCCCAATCATACATTGAAGGTGTGACCTGATAAACACTATGTCTTTAATCTGCTCCTGTTCAGAGTACATCACCAGAGTGTCACTGCAGACTGAACCCAACTCAAGTGAGTTGAATCATTATTTCACGTCACAGCCAATGAGAGCTGTAAGTATTGGTCACGTTCACTGTCAGATTCCATGTGTTTCCTCTATCTGAGGTTGGTGACGATCTACGATATTGTCAAGAAATGTATTTTGTTTACCTGCTAACTGTCTGAATAATAATTGGATATATTTCTTAATTATATTATTTTTGTAGTTAGAGCAGCACCGTTGGATTGAAGGGATGAATCATCCTTGTATTGTTAGTTAAATCCCACAGGTTAAATGATCTACCAGTTGTACCACAAACGGAGGCTGTTTGGAAATGGGATTTTCAGCCCTTTATTTATTCATGTAGATCTAGCCATGAGCAGTCCTCTCTTTCTTGAATGTCCTGACCACATTCAGACCTGGAACCTGCTGCAGTCTGACCTGTTGGTCAATGAGCAGCTCCACTGGAGCAGGCAGCGTTCTTCAGGCTTTGCTCAAGGGCACCTGAGTGTTTGTTGTTGTGCCTGAACAGACAGCGTTAATTTACATTTAGTGTAGGCAGATGCCTTTGGCCCCCAGTGCCTATCCCTCCACAACTGGCCTGCAAATACATCCAGAACTACAGTGCGTGATAGTTGTACAGAGGTTTATCCTCTGATGTGCTCTGTGAGGTTGTTGTCTGCTTTGACTCAGCGTTTAAACTCTGTTATTAAGCGCTGTATGCTCGTCTGTAAACCCCGGTGGCGACAGGCGGAGAGCGGCTCTTCTCCACACCCAGCGGTGACCTATCCATCTCACTCCACTTCTCTCACTCGGCCTGGCACACTGCCGAGTGTGACCTGTCATCTGGGTGGCACTGAGTGGGGTTGGATACACACATACACTCTTTGTCACAATAAAAATGCCAAAATGAATCACTTTAACGTCATTGTGAAGAAGGGCTTGGAGATAAATTAATTCATTAATTTATATTTTACGTTTGTGAACATGAAAAATGTTCAGTCGTTAAATTGTCACTGATTCTTTGTCTGTCACCAGGGCTCTCTCTCTATCTCTCTCTCTCTCTCTCTCTCTCTCTCTCTCTTATATCTTTGCTGTCACTCAAACGTCAGAAAACCGTTACTCTGTAGTTGCGACGATTGGCACCGTTTCCCAGGCATGTGTTCACTTCTGCGGCCAAATGTGAGAAATGGAAGCCGCTAACGAAGACAGAATCATACCAAAGAAAGGTGATATTACCAAAGTCATTTTGGACCGTCTACATGGAGTTCATTTTGACCAGACAGGGGTCAAAATGAGCAAAAATGCTGAAAATAAACTTTGTTTTCCAGTGTAACTACTTGTGACAAGATGGAAGTACAGCAGATTTTGTATCAACATGGTGCTGGTTTGTCAGGTGAAAATACCTGAGATTGTTAAAATGTGAGAAAAAAAAACTGAGCAAGTCTGAAATATGCAGCACTGAGCGAGAAATATTTTGCGGAGGAGGCATTGGTCTGTACAACAAAACACAGGAGAGAAAGGCTTTGTAGTTGAAGAGAGTATTGATAAATCTATTAACATGGTAAAAAATGTGTCGATGACAGGTGTGGCCACATCGGCCCTATTGTGAGCAGACTTCAGAGCATCTTTCAGAGTTTTGGTTTGTATGAACTGAGTGTGTGAATGTGTTTGAAGAAGTCTACAGAGGATGGAGATTGGGGAGCAGAAAGGCTGAGAGACAAAGGGGGATTTGGGGGACCTGCACACAGATGGCTGTGGGAAGTAGATGTCCCTGTTGAGCTGTTCAGGGGTAGCGTCCCTGCCAGCCCACAAACGTTCACAGAAGCACACAGAGCAATTGGGCTACCTCTGAACGTTTCCAGACTTGGAAAGCAGATGCTAAAAAATGTGTCCCATGCTCGGAAAGTCACCAGGAACAACAGTGGAACCCGCCCATAGAGTTCCTGTTCCCACAAAACTAGTTGTCAAAATCAATACCCAGAATACTTCATTGAAATTAGTTATTTCTGCAGCTCTTGATACAAAATATGCTCTTATCCTTTAAAGTTGAGTCCAGTCCTGAACTGAGCTTTTACTTCACGTTTCTCTGCTGGATGAGTCGTCTCATTAAAATCATGTAACTTGGTTAGAACATTCCTACGTACGTGTTGGACTCCATCGGATACCTGTTACGACTATATTTCTGTAGGTTATCATAGTCTAGATTGCCTCCGTGGGAGGGACCTCGTAAATATTCATGAGGAATATGGTACTCGATTGGCTGAGGTTTCAGATCATACCACCTCACCTGACTTTCCAAAATCATCCATGATGATACATGGAGATTTGGACTTGGGACTGCTTTTGAAAATTCAATTTGAGAGTGATTTCGGATAATGACACACTCAACCCAGCAACACCCAGAGACATCAGGTCCCTGGACCTCTGATCTGAGTCCGTCAGGCAGAATCTCCCCACAGATGATTGCGGCGGCTCAGTCCAGGTACGGCCATCAGCCAAACCATCAGCCATAATAAAGTAAATTCTTTGAGAGCGCTTCACATTGTTCACCCTGGCAGCCAGCGCGCCCTGCACACGCTCGCAGCTGACAATCATTTTATTCAGCGAACAAGGAGAAATGGTTAAGGCCACTCCACTTAGGGCTTAAATATCGTTGGTTTTTTTGTTTGTCTCTTTTCCAGTGACTAGAACTTAAAAACAGTGTCTTAAAAGCAGGATTCAAGTGCAGCCAAAACATTTGGTGTGAGATCAGAGTTGAAACCTTTAGATTTACCACAAAGACAAGGCCGTACACATGGGACTGTCAGTTTTCCAAAGGCCGTGACTTGATTCACAACATGGACTGTTGTTGGAATGGACTCGCGGAACACTTGATTTTTCCTTGAGAAAACACGTTTGTGCCTGTGAAGTGGAAATGCATCATACCACACCTGATCACCTGATCAGTGGATCGTTATTGTCTTCAGATGACATGGTGCCACTTCTACGTTGATAAATGATCTATAGTCACAGAAAGTCCACCGGAAATGAATTGGTATTTGGTTCCCACATCAAATGTGGCGGCTCAGAGTCTGGAAGTAGAATGTGCTGCCTGTATTTGAAAGGTTCCTGGTTTAATCCCTGACTCTCTTAGAGTCCACGTTGAAGTGTGTTTGAACAGAACACTAAACCTCCTAACTGCTCCCGATGGCTCCCCCTGGCATGTGTGTGTGTGTGTGTGTGTGTGTGAATGTGTTAGCAGCTTGGCATCTTTCATTGCAGCTTGTGCCAAAGTTGTGGTGTGAATGTCAGTGTGAATGGGTGAATCACGCTATGCTGTAAAGTTCACTGAGCATGGTGGAAGTACAAAGGTGCTAAATTAGTGCACTGCGTTTACCATTGACATTAATATATCGTCAGAGGGGAAGTGATGATCAGCTAATATTTCAGCACCTGAACAACATGCTTATCTGGGAGCTGTCAGCTAGTGTCTGCCTACCTGCTCGCTGGGTCTGCATATTCATGCTTTGCTCTCCTTCTCAGTTATTGCTTCTGATCCCTCCTCCTTCCCTACACAGATGTGTATTCACTGTAAATGTCAAATGCCAGTCAGTTGTTGAGAGGAAATTGTAAACCCTCGTAACGGTGTTTGGGAGTTTCAAGGATGACTCAGATGTTTCTCTTTGGGACATGTTTCTTACAACTTCAGAGTATTTGCGGAACTGTCAGGCGCTCCTCATGCAAGAGCCGCAGGGAGGTGTCAGCTTGTGGTGTGAAGCCACCGCTTTTGAAGGACAAGGTAATTTGATTCGGGTGACTCATTGTTGGTGGTCTCTGCATCCACAAGCAATCACAGCCATGAGCTGCACAAGGAATAAAATGGGCTTTTGGCTCTTCTGTAGTGCAGATTGTCTCAGTGATACACAGAATTAAAATCAATACAAGGGCATATGTACTTCATAAAATAGAATAGTAAGTACTTACATCGCATGAGGGAAATTCACACGTTCCATCAGCCAAAGGACAAAGGTACATAAAAGAGAGGAGAGAAATCTTGGTGCACACAAATTACTAGCAAATCTATAATCTAAAAATTAGAGATTAACAAAACTAAACATATTTACAAGCAGATTTTTTTAAAGGAAAAGATGGGCAGTTGTGCCAATGTGCATGCAGTTTCTTAATAAAGAGTATGAATATGTTTTCTTTACCATTTGATATAAGACAACGTTGGCCTTTAAATGAATGATGTGAATTAGTCAGATGGAGTGACCGAGGGAGCTGTTAAGAAAGGTGGTGATAGTAAACAGGACTGAAATCAAACACATTCTCACAGCAGGAAAGATTGTTTTCAACCACAATAGCTGAACAAGTTGTTTCCTAATTGTTCCCGACATGCCAGAGCAACAGAAGAATAAACCAAACACATTCTCACCTTTCCTCCGATGAGCTGCAGCCCCCAGTGGGGAAAAGATGCTGCATTAGATAACAAGAACTCCAAATAGTTTAAGGGAGCAAACTTCAAAGAAGGCGTTGCATTATTGTCCTCTGGATGACACTTGTATCAATACATCATTTAGTTTGTTCGTGCTCGCTGGCGGGGATGTTGAAGGTCAGTTTAAAAACTCCTGTCTGACTTTAAAGAATACTCACAGTAAATTGAGAATAGTTCAAGAAGAGGAAGTGCACCCGCCTGGCACGGCAGGAGACCCCGAAGCAAGCTCAAATAATTAAAGTGATTTAAATAGGTTTCAAGGCTGCAGTATGCATCAGTTTCATGTAGAAATACACAGTCATTCATGTACTAAGTGTTTATGGCTGTGGGACATTGGGACTGGATGAAATGAGAGCTGGTTACCATTGACTCTGTTCAGGCGATGTGCTGGATGTTAAACCTAGCTGAATGTAAACGACATTCATTCTGTTAAGGCCATGGGATTTAAGTACAGTCATAGTAAAATAGTAATAGTAAGAATAAAAAACAGGGTCTTTATGGGTATAACTACTGCTTTATCAGACTCAGGTCTTGTCCTGACAAAACAAATAATAAGTAAAAAAAAATGTGATGTGTCCTTATTGCAACAAATAAGACCCTCTACAGAAGTCCAGACTCTTCCTCCTATCCCTATATCCCTGTATCCTATCCCCCACCAAAGCACCATCCACGTGTAGCTGTTTGATCATTAAATTCATCTGGTTGTTGTCAAAGTTTTAATAAATCCCTAAGGTGCAATGTGACACGACACACATGAGGAATCCAGAGATCACATGTTTATTTTCTGGCGTTTTGTCGTCCACACAGTAAAAAGATTCAAGCCTGTTTCTTTTCAAACTGTCATTTAAAATAGGAAGTCAGAGTCGATGGACCCGGGGGGAGTTTCTAATGTCTATGAGACAATTTGTCTGGGCTGCTAGGTGTTGGTTTCAGCTCTGGGTCTGTGGATTATAGCTGGAAGGCTTCAGATGTGTCCCACCGGCCACAGTCAACAGGATTATTTTAAGGATTAAGAGCCTGCTGCTCTGTACCTTGGTTGCACAGCACTAGTGTGTGTCCTCAGTCTCCTTCAGTCTTTGCAAACAAAACATGACAACTCTAAAATACATCCAGCTACCAAACACTAGTCCTACACGTGTACTCCTGGGACACAGCTGCTACTACACATTGTCTGGAATTTGTAGAATGACGTGCATAAGTACATATTATTACTTCATCATCAAACAATACATATTTTGTTGAAGATCTCAACGGGACAGCATCTCTGGGATGCAAACATGACATGCTTCTGATGGTCATTCTACTTGATTTCATCCCGTATGCTCCTTTGTTACTATGGAAACATCAAGTCTTTGCACAGAATGACCTCACATTGTGCCTGGTACCATGGTGGATTAGGTTTTACTTTTGGTTCTGGTGTTTCTTGTTGTTGTTGCTATTCAAAATGGCCCAGGACATTTCTAATTGACATTGCTGGAGGAAAGTAACCACATTAGATTCAGGACAAATCCATTCCTTTCCAATGTGAACTGGTAAAATAAACCTTTATAGAAATGTAAAAAACAAACAAACCATGAACTCCAATTGTGAAAAGCCTTTAGTTATTTGTTGAGTCAGTTGTGTTCTGTGAGTCATTTCAAAGGTTTCAGAACGAAGAGTGCAGTTGTGTCATGGCACCTGTGTGTGTGTGTGTGTGTGACAGTGAAAACAGAATGAATCGTCTCTCCCAGGCTTCGTTGAAGACTTTTTTGCTCATACATTTTTATAGCTGTATCACATGTGCTCATTATGCCCTTCACAACACTTATTTCATTCAAGTGGGTTAAGTGGGCGCCACTATTAACAGAAACACAAAAAAGGCATTGTCTTCAAGCAGATGTTCCACGACAGTGCGGCACGATTCCTGCGATTCACTCCAGTTGAACGAGGACTGCTGGGGGGGAAAGGTTTTCTGTACCTGTGTCGCCTTCAGTAAAACTTATTTTAGACTGATAAGGTGTCATTTGATGCACATTGAATGCAATATTATACATGACTGACGGTTTTTTTTAGCTTTTCTCAGAGGTTACAAATGTGTCAGAGAAATGTCTTTTTCTTGTGTCTGCCTTGTTATTTCTGCTCACTATTTGAAAATAACTGAATGAAAAGCTCTTGCTGGAAATAAATGACATCACAAGCAGCGGATCGGATCAGAAACTCAGTCACATATTTGTCTGAGCGAGTGGTGACTATCATGAACACATCTTGTATATTGAATGCTATTTCATCACCTTACACCACTGTAACAATCACACATGTACATGCTGACTCATACAAACATTTTAACTGGATTGTTCCCAGTCACGAGCTGCAGTATTTATTAGTATTAGCTGTACAGTACAGCAGACGTAAGACTTGTAATTTAGATCAGATAAAGTGTAATTAACATTTCAGAAATTAGGCTGCTCCTCTAATCTCCAGGTTATAGATGCAGGTTGTGACATTCATTACTTAAGTCTGCAGTGTTTCTTCCGTCTCTGCCATTAAAAAGCGATTAGATATCGTTATTGTAGCCTTTAGTTGTCAGGCAAACCTAAAAAGAAAAAAATCCTGTGTACAGAGCCATCTGTTATTAAAAAGAAAAAAAAACAACCTACTTTTTGCAGCATGTGTGCAAAATGCCCTTGAAGTGACTGCCGAAGATGAGTGAGTTGCTGCGCTGAAGTAACACCTTTTTCACTTTCCATGTGAGCTGCGTGGCCTGTGAATGGCTTCAGGTTGAACTATATGTGTCTATATTATGTAACTGTTGCATAACAACAACGCTCTGCCCACAGAGGAACCCATCCAGAAGAGTGTCTTTGCCAAATGTTGGGCAAAAGCAGCTGGAATGTGTTTACAGGACGAGCTGTGTGTTCGGTTCCGGGGAGAATATTTACAGTTCAGGAACTTAGAAAACAATTCCATGAAGCAAATCTAAATCTGGGTCAGCATGATGCCCCGGTGTTAATAATGAAATCTGATCAAAGAGCTTGAATGATTTTGGCTAAACGATCTGCTTCTCTCCCTAGCTGCCGTATCCTAATTAATGGTTTGTCATCAGTCTCCATTCTTGTGAGGTTCTCAAACAAACAGCTTATCATATTCCTCTTTTGCACGTTGAGTATAATCGCTGGGGTTTGAATTCAACTTTTGTTTGTGAGCCAAAATAAAGGAAACGCGTGTTATCAGTCTCTGCAGTCGCTCGTCAGAAGCAGAGATAAAGAAAAAAAACAAAACAAAATCAATTAGTGAACGTTTTAGGCGTCAAAGCCGTTTGAGAACGGACCGCTCTGGGGTCTGTAGAATAATTGACGATGAAGGCAAAGGTCACCCTAGGTGTTTGCTGCTTCATTGTGGAATGCCTGATTGATGATGTAACAAAGGAAACGTGACACAGCGTGTTAGTTGTCTTTTAACGCCAGATTAAAGTCAGTGTGTTCATTTTGAAAATCTTTCTCAGACAACTCACACGTTATTACAAAATATGGTCATGACATGAAGCTAATCTCCTAGAATAGATAAAAAAATGAGAGAATAAATTAAATTCGCAGGTGTGGACCACATTGGTAATCACAACAATATCACAGTGTGCACAATGTACAACATCTGTATCTGGTGAAGTAACATTACTCTTCCACAACCAGGTCACACTCCGTCAAACTGATCAATACCCCCGGCAGTCGGACCTGGCCTACCTGCAGCCTTATTTCCCCAGAACCGGTCTGTCAGACGTCAAACTGACTTTCTATTAAAGGCTGCTGCAACACAGAGAACAGTCACAGGAAACATCAACTGTGACAACATGCCGATATAAAAATATTGTGATACACACATTTCATCGGTTCTTCCTTTTGGGAGCACAACTTGTCTGTGACTTCTTTGTAAGAGCGTACAACAATGTGGAGATAACAACAATCCCTTCCTGAGCACCGCAACTGAACATCAAGGAGCTGTTCGACAAGGTAATGGAAAATTATGAAGAGTCCGATCGGAGTTCCTGGCAGGTTGAAGTGTCCTTCAGTCGTACTCGTGGCACCATGCCATCGTGAAAGCGATACTTCTTGTCAGATTCATTCTTGAATGGTTGGTGGAGACAAAAAACAACAACAAAAGAGACTTCAGCAGCAGATGGTGACGATTGGAAAAAAAAAACTTCTAAAGTAATGTCATCAGTCTCATCATGTGACTCTGAAGGGTTTTTTTAGAGGAAAACACAAATGTGGAATGTTGTGGTTACTGTTTGTCAAAGGACCGAGCAACTTATTGACAGGGTGTTCACCTCAGTCACTGCAGACTGTTTCAGCCTGCTCAAACCAGTCTCACAAAACCTGTGATAGCGGAGGCTCGATGTGTCAAAAGCTGAAATGTCTCAAGAAATTGTTTATCTGTTTGATATCAGTCTGTTTCTGCATTTGTCATTGTCATAAACTTTAATTTGCACATGTAGAATGAATGGAAGTTGGACAACTGTACAGGAAAGGAGGCTCCCTCAGTCTATTTTATCCATTCTGAATTGTTGCCACTGATTTGTCCCACCTCAAGGGTAAAGCAGCCCGGACTAGACCATTGTCCTCTTAGCACTTCCCTGACAGACACTTTCTTGGCGTAGCAGTTAAAGAGCTTTGTGGTTGGTGCCAAACTGATTTCCTTGGTGGCTTTACTTCTAGTGCTGCGAGTTGACAACAGCCAAAGATGATTGCCTCCTTTCCTTGTCATTATTACAACACTGCTCATTGAATCCGATTGGATTTTATGAGTGAAAGTAGCACTGCGTTGGCCAGTAAACCACCTGCGATCTGTGTTGTTTAGCCCGTGACACATCAACAGAAATGACGTGGCGTTTGGGAGGAAATGCCCGCCTCATTTCCTCCTTTCACTTATTTTTCCTTTCACATTTGTTGCCTCCACTGAACAAAAGAGTGGAAGGAACACATCCAAAAGGCAAACGGAGGAATACAACCCTTCAACAAAAGAAAATAAAATAGAATAATTAGATAAATACGATCATTCTTCACGGGTAACAAATTAAAATACATAAATGAATGAATAAATAAGAATGAGGGATGATAAGAAAATCGAACGAGAAACCGCTTGGAAAATATAGTTCAAACTAAATGGAGAATAGGTCAGGCTGGTCTAACAAATCCTGATAGAATTATAGGAAAATATGTAAAAATGTAGATAAGAAATCAATTCATAACTATAAATATTTAACATATAAATAACATGTATAACCTGTATGTGTGTGTGCGCTGACTGGTCCGTAGGTCAGAGCGGATATATTTGCACTCCATTTACCATTTAACATAATCATTTCACTGTCTAATCTCTGAATCCATCTTTAAACGTGTCTTTTCTTTCCAGGTGCTACCTGTTGGATGGGATCTCAAAAGGAGCCTGGCTGAATCGCTCAAGCATCATATTTGCGGGAGATGACAAGTGGTCTGTGGACCCACGCGTGTCCATTGTGTCCAGCGTTGGAGACAAACACGAGTACAGCCTTCAGATTCAGAGGGTGGATGTAACTGACGATGGCCAGTACACGTGCTCCATTCAGAGCGAGCGCAACCCACGGCCAAAGCTGCTCAACCTCATTGTAAAAGGTGTGTACACACTGTCCTCACTGCTCTTTGTCTGTGTGAATGTGCGTCCTTGTATGTGTGAATCATTTCTACAGGTTCTCTGTGGCTTTTAATTTCCTGTTCCTGAGTATATGGTTTCTGTCTGCAATATTTGCAAGACATACTCAACTCTTTGCCAACAGCGCGTCTCTTATATATTGTTATTATATATAACAGATGTACTCGGCTGAATGTTCATGGTGACCAAAGGGCTGCCGACGAATATACTACATGACATTGTGAAAGTTGATATTCAAAGACCAAAACAAACTTTCTGTGGCCCACCAGTTCTCACCTGGGACTGGGCTGATGCATCACTACGTTCCTTAATTGAACAGGAAGGGTAATTCAAGCTGAACGAAGCAACGTGGCCGCAGGGACTTGATTGTAGAGACGGAGAGAGAGATCTGATGACTTTAAATGTAGTTGTATAACAATAGATATTTAATTTGTCTATTTTGTCTGAAAATGATCGAGTGTTAACATTAGATTAAAAGGCTTTCATTTTAATGTTTTCCTCTATTTGTTTTTTAAAATGAATATAAATCCTTTATGGCCAGTTTGAACATTCCTGACTATACCCTTGTCCTAAAACCGAGCTGCAGATGGATGTGTGCTTTGTGTGAAACAATGAAACAAAGAGGCTGTAGGATATGTAAACCAAAACGGAGCTTATTGGTGACACGACTCAAGGCAGACCGCCCTGTCACAGCAGAAAACAACAATGAAAGATGAGATTGTTCTTCAGATGGTTATTGGCATTCTCTATCTGCCATTGAATTGATGAAGGCCTGAAGTGGTTGGTGGCAAAATGATCAGGGAGAAAGATGAATTTCCTTCTTTTTTTTCTCCTTTTGGCTGTGAAAGAAGTTTATCGCTTCTTATATTTCATTCTGGCATTCATCACAACATGTCTGATGAACCACATTCACTCTCACCCCCCATGTTTAGGAGGAAAGTGCTGCATTACAATTGTTGCAATTTCTTTTCAATTTAGCTCAGAAGTAACATAATGTATAACTCTGCATACCTCCACACAAGCTGTATTACATCACTAGATGAGGTTAAGGGTCAGACACGCTCCTTGTTAAAGTGTGAGCTGTGAAATGTGCAAGTAGAGACATCTCTCCAGCTGGCTGTGCTGGTAGGACATATGGCTGAAAGCTGGGGAAATTATTTTTTGAAGTGTGAGCTTACCTGCAGTGTGTTGTGTTGGGTGATTTATTTTGTAGACATCAACACAGCCATATTGCAGAAACCTAAACAAGCCAATGCATTTATACAAACATTTTCAAGGATACAGCCACCTGAATTGATTTGGAGATCACAAACTACACTGTTGAATAGAGCAAAGTTTCAGCTGATAAAAAACAACAACATGGTTTTAAAGTTTAAAGGCATAGCACACGGTTTTGCTCCCAGTTCTTCTTAGTTATATGAGTTCAGTTCAAGACCTAAGCTGTATATTGAAGATTGGTAGCCAGTAAAACAAGAGCATCAGTCCGTTTGTTTTCTGTCTTGACTGGAAGACATTTTTGAGCATCCACCATTTAATTAGTTTAATGGGCTGTCACTAATGGACAGACTGTTCAACTACTATTTGTCTAGTGTTCCTAAGAGAGACAAAGAAAGACTTACAGGTCTGGCTGAGCAGAGAAGCTGGGGGCCAAGAGAATATATGGCCTGTTGACCAAAGACCCAGCCAGGGTTAGTCTGCCAGCCGCAAGAGAATATCAGACTCCCCCAGAGCTGAGACTGCACAATACTGGAAGGATCTATGGGAGAAAGAGACATCATACAGGACCGATGCCAGGGGGGCGGTGGGCCTAAGAGCACACCCCTCCAGAACCAGAGCCAGGTGAAACCACCAACACAAACATCCAAAAAGGAGTCTCAGACATGAAGAGCTGGAAAGCATAAGGACCCAACATGAGCCGCTCTGTCTGGCTAAAGAAGCAAACAACATGTTATCATGTGGTAAATGAGTGAGCTGCCAACAGACGTCACACCTCCTGTCTCATCCATGTCCTCAGAAGGGAACAACATCCTCAAAGTGCAGCTCCAAAGGACATTATGAAGCCCAGAGGGGCCAGTCGCCAGCCTCTGGTCGATGGAGACTCTCAGTAGACACCTATCAGTGAACAACACCGATGGATCAGGACGGTTTCTGAATCAAACATGGACTGATGCATTTCAAAGAGTCGGTTTCCCCCAGAAAATTGCAACTATTATAAAAAATAGTTATCAAAAATAGCTGCCTCTGCACTTGTGGAAAATGTCATGTATGGTTCCATCTAACTGCAGACTGGTTCCATCTAGCTGCTGAGCTGCGATCATCAGCTTGAAAGATGAAACACTGATTCTCTCTCAGCATGTGTGAAAAAGGAGGCAACGTTCCGACATGTAGATGCTTTGTGGTGTAATACTCGGACAGGAAGAATCGTCAGTCGTTCCCATGCAGCGCCTTGATCCAGATCATCCAGGGTTTATTTTTCCATCGTTTGCCATCATCTCTCCAACACGTCCTTTCATGAGGAAGGCCTTTGGAGATAACCGAGTCCAGCTCTGTGCCGAGCTCTATGCCTCTTTCATGTACTTGACACTGAAGCGAGTCTTTAAGGATGACGGAAAGTTCTTGAACACCAGTTGGTGCCTATCAGCACTTGTCAGAGCAACATGGCGTCTTTGCATTGAAAGTGACTGACCCGTAGCTGAAAGGTCACGGGGGCAAGCTCTGCCGCTGCCAGTGTGTCCATCAGCTGGATTGTCTCGGGTGTTAGCACCCTCCGCCAGCCTTTTCTGCCAACTAGGGTCGGACAGTTAAAGCTCATTTTCGTCTTGGTCTTCACTCAGCAAGAGTCGTTCAGATTCACAGTGAAGACGTGACCACTCGCAGCGGAGCACCGGTTCAGTGGTGATTGGCTTTAGCTGTTCCGTACCCCAACAGATTCACTATGTGCAATATCTGTGCCGTTATTTACAGTTGCACATTGTCCTCCAGGTTTGCCAGCTGCCAAAAATATTCCACTGTCCATCTGTTAACAGTTTCCTAATGGGTCTTGAAGAAAAAACAGAAGGAATCTTCCTCTGCCTGTAGTGTCAGGAAGGAAAGATGCTTTGAGTTAAAAATACAGCAGCTTCCCTGCACTTCCATGACCTTTTACAGGTGCACCATGCCTCCAAATGTATGTGATAAACCGCAGTCTTCTGCTTGGCAGGCAGTAATGGTCGCTGCACAACCACCATGCTGTTAGAGTTGGTGGCTTCCTGAAGACCATTTCGTACCAGGGGGTGTTCCAGGTCAACATCAGCTCAACATCAGACCATATGGCCACAATCAAGACAAAACTACTTCTCAGCTGCTTCAAACATTTTGTAATGCTCAGACATGTTCACACAGTGTGTTTGACAACTCTTTGACTCCCATACGTAGATGATTGTAGTCAGCAGATGTAACATGTTGATTTCCACCAAGAATAATCATTTCATCATGCTTGTAGACAATTACATTTTAAGTTGAACCATACTTGCTCTTGTTCATGGTATCTTGTGGTGTTGCTGAATCAAACAAGATTACAAAGATTCCTCCTATAAAAGCTCTATTACTTTAAAATATATAGAGAGTATGCAACTAAATTTACCAGGGGTCACCAGCCACCTACCTCTGTATCGATATGATCTGTTCGAGGAAGCAAGAAAAGATGAGTCACAGTCGGACAAAAAATACTATGTTGTTCAAAGTTTTCATCATAATCATTTTTTTAAAAAAACGTCGCCACGAGCCTGTGTGCTGTACCTCCATGACTTCACACTGCGTTCTACATTTGTTTATCTGCTTTGTCAAAACTGTGTGTTGTGAATCATTACCTGTCACAGTGGGACTTGTTTAAAACCACTCATGGAGAACCGAGGGATTTCTGTACAGATGAGATGTAGCAGGGGAGCAACTGTGTCATGTTGCAGAGGCGTCTGGGAGCAGGCTGTTTGTCTTTCTCTAACAAACACTGTGTTGGATAACGCTCAAAGATCAAGACTTTTTAAATCTGGCCTCGGTTAGTCTGCGCATGCAACACAAATGTTACTATTCAAGTAAGAGGATTTCACAGCATTTTATTTTTTATTTGTTGGCATTCTGGTCACTGGACAAACATGAGCAGTTTGACAAGGAACAGGAAATGGAGCAAGAGAGGATTACTGGGAATGTGTGGTCGGTTCATGAGCAGCCAGACAAGAACTCTCTTCTCATCACAACTACATTTGTCCGTCAGTAATACCGGTTTGACCCTTACTGGACCTTTTTACATGGGAATACATTCTGAAATGAGACAGAAAAGGAGGTTTTAGTCATTGTGCTTTTGTCAAAGGTCCAATTTGAACAAGCTACTACTTCTTATGTCATGGCTCCAATCATTCTTCTTTCTCTCTGATTCCACTCAGTTTCTTCTTATTTGCACATTACAACAACAAAGTTAAAGCAACACGGGTCTCTAGGTAACATCACACTTCTAACCCTAACCCTAACCTTGTGACACCTCCAGAAATTAGATGTTTGTGTCTGTGCGGAGCTGTGCTCCCCGACTTTAACTGCTGTTAAACGCTAGAAAGACGGAGATAAGTCACGTTATACAACAGGTACAATATGATCACTCACTTTGCAATTGAAACAAACAGCTGAATTAAACCAAAGTAATCCGATACTGGACAAACTCTCACTGTGTGTTGTACTGCCTACATACATCCCTCTCAGAGGTCTAACAAGGCCAATAACCATCAGAGCCAGTGGTGTCCTCGCTATAGGCTCCAAACGACAGGGGAAAAGGACCGAAAAGGACCGAAACGCCGACTCAGGCTGACAGGAAGAATGAACAAAGAAAATCCATATGCTGTAAAGGGTCCACTTGAGGGATGGTCCACATAGAGAATCCAAATAAGATTCAGTTCAACTGAAAATGGCCAAACATGCAAGGTAATATCACACTGGAGTATGTCCCAAGAAAGTGTGACAGGAATGAAATAAGAGGAAGAAAACGCTGACAAACCATTAATATAATGAGTTCTAAGCTGGTATCTTACACAGGGAATGTGGTTGTCAAAACATGCAAATGATATCTGCTGAATTATTTGAAGGCAAGAGTCTTTTTTTTCCCTCCCCCTCATTACATCTGACACATGTAACTCCAGGCAGTTCAACCCTTCCTTTAAAGACTTGACTTAACAAGATTAAACTGCATGGCTTCTGCCTTTGGGCTCCACACTGAGTATCATGAGAAAGTAAAAAGTGACTGACATCTTCCTCTCCACCCGGCGCCACACCAAGTCCAGTTTCTGTGGTTTTGTGTCCATGCAGTCCCGCTACATTTGATCTGGATCCCATCTTCTCTGCCATATCCTGACCTATTTACAGTCGACCCCGACTGAACGTAATCGCTATCAGGCCAACCCTCCCCTTCCTCACGTCACAGGACCGCCATCCCTACCAGCCGCCATTCTCCCCCCTCCTTTCTGTTAATTAAGATTTCAGATGTGATAATGTATTAAATATGCAACAGCAACTCTCATCTAAGAATATCTTGTCACAGCGAGCGAGAGGAGGAGCCATACTTCCCGCCGCTCGTAGCTGCTCACCAGGGCACTGGGGATGTGTTTACAGCTACACCCCAGGTGTTAAACCGAAAACCTCTCTTTTGAGGAAATACTGCATATAACACACACACTCGTGGATTATCTGAAAAAAATATTTTTATGATCCCAAACTTTAACATGAACAGCAGCGGTGTGACTCCAGTGTTCGAATGTTAAAAATCTGAGACATAATCCTGTCTGTGATGCAAATGCCTTGGACATTAATATGGATCAGCGTCGATCCGCAGCGAGAACTCATCACCCACACCCGTGGAGGGAGTCAGTCTGCAAAGAGTGTTTCCAAGCAAAATGTGAAATGGAGGGTTTAAGCTCCAGGTCGCTCCTTTCTTTGATGTCAGGATGGAGATGGAGAATAATTACAGACTATAGCAAAAAGAAGCCCAGGAAATCACACTTTACTCCTAATATGCAATGATTCTGTCACTCTCATTAATTGCATTTTCTCATGACATGAGTCCAAAAATACAGGTCTGTCAACTGCACTTAAACACAACTTCTATTCCCAATTAATACACAGAATTAACCTCTCCGTGACATTTTTCATCCTTTCCTGGTGGGAATTCCTATTGAGGATTAGCAACATCAATACTCTAATGTATGAGCATAATTACAGCATAACAACCTGGGTCTAACTTGCTCCTTATTTAATTAAAAACAGGTTGCATTGTGCCGATGTATTGGGTAAAATTCCCTCTTTAAAGTTGTTGTGAGGAATGTAAGCAGGTTATTGTTCAGGGCTACATATTTGATTCAAATTAAAACAAAGCAGCACATGTTGTCAGTAATCACTGTGACTCACGCACAGATGAAATGGAGTTGTGCTATTAGAGGGGCAATTGAATATAACAGCCTGTTAGCGTAATCAAAATGAACTGCCAAAGTCCCTCACCTCCTATCAAGGAAGTAACGGCACCGAACATGATGTTACTGCAGTTCACTCCCAGATTTTAGGATGGGGGATAGAAGAATTCAAAAATATTCATTTTGGAACACACCCAACAGTTCAATCTCAGTATTTTATGTCTCTATATATTTATATAAGACTATGATGGTGCTCATGTCTGTATTTTTTACCTATAAACCTTCTAGAAGCCTCCACTCTCAAAGCTTTTCTTGGGTGTTTTGAATCAGCATAAGACAGGGGCTTGAGTGTTTTACTCTCATAAATAAATGCTCTGCACTCAAGTATACTTTGTTAGCTGTGCTAGAGGCTGAAGCTTTAGGATGTTTTCCATAGAATAAATTGATATCCAGAGTTCTCTGAGGCTGGAAATGAACAAAACGTAAAAAAAGAGTCATCATGACTGTATATATGATATAATGTTTAAGGGAGGAAAGGGATTCAGTATAATATTCAGCTGCATATCAAGACTCCCAGTGGAATAATAATGATGCATTAAACTGCCTGCAATGATATTGCAGAGAAAATGTAGAGAGAATATGAGTGTGTGTCTGAAGGACCAGATTTGCCATTATGACCCCTGACATTTACTTTGAGAATAATCATTTGTGTGTGCGTGTGTGTGTGTGTCTTTGGTGTGCATTGGTGATTGGATGTTGTGTGATGGCTCTGGTGGGAATCCTCATCATGGAAATAGCTGATATTAGCTCCGGTTAATTAAAACGAGGAAGGACAAAGTTCAGCCACTTAACATCTCTAAATAAGGGACAGAAATAAAATGGGCGGAGACCAGTGAGTATTTTTCAGTGCTTCTTTACCAATGAAACATATCAGAGGAGACATCACGTTGTTTCTTCTGTGCATTTATTCCTCTCGCATTTCTCAAACCAGCATTTTTAAAGCGTAGTCCTCTTTTTTTCTCAAGACAGACTTTCTTTTGCAGCAGTTTCCCTACATAAAGTGAGTAATAATCCATGCTTCAAGCTGCTCTCCTCCTATCTCCATACTTTATTTCCCTGTTGTGGTTATATTCTGGATCGTCATGATTTCATAGCACACCGTGGTTTGTTCTTTCCATTAATTACAAACAGCCACACTGCAGTAAGCAATAAGATGGAATTGCTTTTGACTTCATTTTCACTGCATTTTCCATTTCAGTGAGTCTATCTGGTCTGTTTGGATGTCAGAGTGTTTGTTCCTCTAACTTGTGTTGAAACTGTTCACCTTTGCCACCATTTTATCATGAAATGAAATCCATATCTACAGGGTATGTCCAAATGACTTTGTTTATCCTGTAAGTTCCAGTGAAAGGGCAAGTTCTGTGTCCTAGGTTCTCCACCAGGACATTCCTATTAGTTTGCCTTCTACAAAGTTCTTCTCTGGCACAGACGATAGTTTTACTCACTCACTGACACGCCGGTCATTCCTCAGGCGTACGGTTGCCGGTGGCCTGTCCTTGCATCACAAACAGAAACACACAGAAACAGAAACACAGAAACAACGTCACATCTGCTTTGCTGACTGTTTTTATATCATGTGAGATCGTCAGACAGATGGTGTGTGCCCGGTTTTCTGCTTTAGCTATCACATTGGGTCCAGCAGGGAACAAACTCAGTCCGTTCGGTTGCGGAACGGACATTTCTGGTAAATTTCAGCAAAGTTTCCATGGGAATTTAAGATTGGGAATATTGGAAATATTCAGTGAATGGTCGATGAAGTGGTGCTAGCTATAGCTTACCACATATCAATATATTTACCCCACAATATCATCAAGAGCTACGTCCACTCCTGTCATCCACGGGGCCCAAACATGTCTCAGTAGTCCAGGGTTCTAGAAATCACCTGTGGACAGATAGGGGGGCAGGGTCTCAATACACCTGCAGGTAGGGGGCGGGGCCTCAGTACACCTGTGGTCATCAGTGTGCAATGTGCAAGTGATGGAGGAATAGCATTCACATACTTAAGTGTATGCATTTGAGATCTGGTTGTTTAAGTCAAGATTATGCTAAAAGAAATCCACAACTATATTTAAAATCTCTTAAAATCTCTTCAGGGCCAAGCTTTTATGTAAATTACTGGTTAATTCAAATTCCTGGTAGCCACTGTGGAAGTATCGCAGATAATTAATACAGTTAAGACAGTTACAGTCGTAAAAACTAAAGTTTTATATATATATATTTTATATATATTTATATTTATATAACTATAGTTTTATATATATATTATGTCTGTCTGTTTGTCATAGCATATTTTCATACTGTGTTGAGGGCACTTTGAAGGAGCTGCTTTTCAAATCTCATTGTACTGTGTATAATGACAGTAAAAGCTTTCTATTCTCTTCTAATGTTCAGTCTGCAGAGTCAGGGCCTTTCTAGTTGGCTCTTAGACTGTTAAATCCCAAGAGGTTCTCTGACGTCCACGTGGATCCAAGCACGGTTCTCTAGTTAGTGTTTATCATACAGTGCAACCTTTATCAACTGTGGGATTGCTGTAAAACAGATTTGCTGGGGGTGAAGCATTGGCAGACATCTCAGAGATACACTGGCCCTAATTGGACAGATAAATATCACAGGCTGTGCTCCCTGGACCTGCTGCACGATTGCATACATCACCCTGACTGCAGACTGACCACCAGCAATGGGGTGCCGCCTGCCTGTCTCAGCCCTGAAATTCATCTGCTGCCCAAAGAGCAATTAAAGAGCAAGTGAGAGATTTCCTCCCTCGGTTGTCTCTTGACAAAACATTTCCTTTGTTAGAGGAATCCAGTGGCCATCATGTATAGACGCCCACAGACATGACAAAGGGCTCTTTTTATCAAATAAACATAATAATGATATTATAACTGGGACACTTTTGTATTTGAAAAGATTAGAGTCAGTGATGCTCTGTGTCAGCATCATTATTTGAACAATCAGCACTCCAGAGTAACACTCTACACAAACAGCAAGAACTGACATCTGTATTCTGTAAAGTACGAGCTCAGGGTTTTTCATAATGAGCAATTTATTGAATATGCATGACTTTGGCCTTTACAAAGACCTCAACGGGTATCATTTTTTCCAATAGTAGCAACGTGTTGTTTATTCCAGATCTTCTCCCCTCCTCCCACGGGACACATCTAGCAGAAACACGGTCGATACAGGGCACCATCAGAGAATGAATGTGGCAGCTGACACACAGAACCAACAGTCCACGTGCTGTATGTACACACTTTCCGTGTTTGCGGGTGAGCACACACTTACACACTTACACACACACACTCACACACAGAATCACTAATCCTTTTCAGCACTTGAACCCACAGCCTGTGTTTGCTATTTATCGTGGACTCACCAGAAATAGAGGAGTCAAGAGAAAATCTGTTCAGAGCAAAAACCCCTTTTTCTGTAACTTTTAGACCTCATCTCTGACCCAATCATAGATCCGATTAATATTTTACAGTAATAGCGTAATGTCATTACAAATGGATGAACAGAGACACATTGCACATGACTCCTCCTGAAGCTCCGAGCTCGGATATTTTAAAAGACGCTCATCATCACTGTCGAGAGGACAGCTGATGGTTTCTAATGACCAGAAAGTCTCTCTGCTGCCTGCAGGAATTCATTTTCCAGTTGTCAATATGGATTTCCAATAAAATATCAATAAAACCACAGATGTATTTCATTCATCTTTGAAATGAGAACAGTCCAACACTGTTTATTTCAAAGGAATGAATTAGGAATTAAAGGCAACGTCTATAGATTATAGATTTAGTTTTACACATGTTCGTACATAAAGTCTTATTCTATTCTAATTGCACTAGCTCTTTAGACAGAGGTATAGAATAAGAATAGAATAAGGTCCATAAACAATCCCATGTCTGTCTGTCTTCAGTGAGAGTACATTCCGAGGAGAAGAGAGAAGCTCCTCCAAACACCCTCTGAGCCTCCGATGGCGGCTGCTGCAGACCTGCTAGCTGCCAACTGCTCCCTCCCCATTAATCATGACCCGGGTTTTAAAGTCTGAACTTTAACCTTTAGCACTGCATCAAGACCCAGTGACAGATGGAGAGCTTTGTGTCCGCACGTCAGATCATCGATCTCTCTCTGTCTCTAACACACACACACACACACACACACACACACACACACACACAGAAAGATCCTCTTCACACATAAAGAGCCCCGATGCGCACAAGATCACCCAGGGCAACGGCTGCTCGGTCGCTTGCTCCTATTGCAGCATTTTATTTTGACAATAAATTACTGGTAACCAGATTCCTGCATGGCCACAGCTTTCTGACATACTTTGTTGCTATGGTATTCATTGAAAAACCCTGTGATCATCCTTTAGAAGACAACACAAAAAGCAGTGGCTCAAGCAAAGGAATTTTGTTTATCACAAGAGATGCTGTGGCTGAAGACACTGATTAGCATGAATAAATTAGAAACTATTTCAGGAAGTGGGTGAGCGCTTATCTTTGAATTACATGCCCAGCGCAGCTCTCCCATTCAGGATTAATTGCCTCTCCCAAGGTATTTCAAAAAGTTCATTTTCATCAATTGATTTCCCTAATTCATGAATTCCTCAAAGTGCATTAAATTGGTAACAAGTGCTCCATAATCTTTCTGCATCGTTAAGCTCATCACCAATTACTCATCATATGTATCGGTTGTGACATTTGTGGAAGCATGTTATTTTTGCACCATTAGGTCATGACAGGAATAAGACCATCATCTAATGGTCCATCACAATTCCAACAAAACTCATTCTTGAGCCGACCCATGAAGAAAAGCTTGTTTCCGGTTTGTTCTCTACTAGTTTTTCCTCTTTCTTTCTTTCCCCCACGCTGGATCGTCTCCCTACCTTCCATTGAAAACGACTCCATCTAGGCATTGTACAGCACACGCTCAGTGTAACGGCGACAAACACTACAATTGGTGTACAATCGTCACTCATCAACACAATATTTCACCAGTCGTAGGTTGCGGGGGCATTTTTAAGACTGGTGGTGGAATGTTTCTGTCTGATTCTGTATCCTCTCACCAGTATTTCATTATTCCCATTTCTCTTTCTGACACAAAAAGCTGCATTGAAGCCTAAAAGTGTCACACTAAAAAGAGAACTTCAGGGAGTAACGCAAGCAGATTTTGCTGTCAGTGTGCGCCAGGTGTATTTACAGGGGAGGTGCTTCGTTACAGGGACAACAACAACAACATCAACTAGGTCACACCTACACAACAAAAGTTACTCCAGGAGAAGTTTGCTCTTCCACCACAAACCATTACTGGACCTGCAGGCAGCAGCTCTCTGCAGTACGTCACTGACTCCGTCCTGTGTAGATACGCCATTACAGAAGGATGTTTATTAGCCAGTGGGCACTTAAATCTAATTGTCTTAAATTGTTTGTCAGACACCATCCCTCACATCTCAGCATATTATGCATATCCACAATGAGATGCCCCCCAAAAAAACAAGAAATAAGGACTGATGTGCTTTTATGTCTTGGTCCAGCCGTTCCAGCACTTAGTCGATTTCTAACGCTGCTGGGCTCAAATAAATGGAAAGGAGAAGAA
Source organism: Aeoliscus strigatus (assembly GCA_901007665.1). Taxonomy (NCBI): domain Eukaryota; kingdom Metazoa; phylum Chordata; class Actinopteri; order Syngnathiformes; family Centriscidae; genus Aeoliscus; species Aeoliscus strigatus. Next base: position 184,759 of record CAAKHB010003966.1, read on the forward strand.
AACAGCTGTTTTTTTTTCTTTTTTGCCTTTTTTCTTTATTGCCTTTTATTATTGGTGTATGGTGTGTGTGTGTTTTTCTGCTGGAAATGACTGCGATTGATATGTTTGATAACATCATCTGAGAGCACTAGATAATACTGGAGGTAAAGCTACGGCAGCTTTTAAAGTGTATGTATGGGCTGAGAATAAATAACGGTATGTCATGTTTGTTTTTCGAAGCGCAGACTGCAGGCAGACACGGATGAGCGTTTGCACATTTAAATATAGACACAAGCACACAGCAGAGGCTGAGAGTTACTTATACGTACTTTATTATGTATTTTAGCGGTAAATGTGTACATTCTTAAAGTTAAGGCATTCTTAAAGTTATTACAATACTGTGTTTCACAATCTGGTGAAAGGCCTCCAATGTCAGTAAAAGTGAAAAAAACCCTGCTATCAGTTGCTTGTTTTTTTTACTTGAATGAACCTTTTCCAAAGCTAAGTACCCCAAATGATCCTTGGCTGCGTCGTGACAGTGCAGTTATAGCCATTCCCTTTGAGTAACATCATGTCTCACTGTTTATGTTTAGTTTCCGTGTCTGACACCTAATTAACGGACTAGAAGTTGTGTGTGTTCTTTGCTGCCAGCAGTGATTAAGTGGAATTTAAAACCCTTAGGAACACTGGTGTGGGAGTTTTCTCATTACGGGGGTGTGTATTACACCCTGCAAACAGGTGCAGAATTTTGTGTAGGTAAGTTATAATCCTTCACTATCAGTGTCATCGTCAACGACCTGTGGTTTGGGGGGGGGGGGCGTTGACATACTGTAACTAATCTTAGATATACGACTAAAAAGAGACACTAATCCATTTCTGAGTGCTGCATATTGTTTATTAAACACAAATCAGTAAGCGTCTGCATGTTAATAAGTCCATTACATCTTATTGGATTTGACCACAAAGTCCACCCCAGGGCAGTCACGTCACCGAGTGTGTTTAGGATGACAAATGAAGTATCTGAATTACTCTCAGCTCTCCCTGACTCCTCTTCCTCTCTAGCACCCATACTTTTGTCCACTATAACAAGCGTCTGAGCGTCTCCTCGGTGCTCTAATTGGAATCTGGATGGCAGGATGTTTAGCCGGTAATGGGGTCCTTGGATTTGTTTGGTTACGCCAGCCTGGAGAGGTCTGTCAGAATTCATGGAGGAGCCCAGTTGTGTGGAGAAAACCCCCGCATTTTAATATTGTGTCTGTAAGCATTTCTATAACTCAAGGTGGCGTCATTAGAGGTCTGGTTATCCACCCAAGGATTCTGCCAGGAGGGAGATGACGCCTCACTCAGCATCTCCTGCAGGGCTGGAGAAGAGGAAATTAGAGAGGAATGGGAAAACACGGCAATTAGAGCATTGTTAATGAATTAACACATAAAGAAAACAGCAAGCTGTGTGTGTAGGCATCAAGGGACGGGTCCGTGTTCCGTTGAGGCGTGAGAGTGATTCTATAGACGTCATATTGGGGTTTGCCGACATTTATGGAAATAACAAATTTTCTATTCAAATTCCGAGTGGACAAAGGCCGTTCAGAGTTTACGCATCAAATATGACAAGAAGCTTATGTAAATTTAGCCAAGTAGACACGTTCCCTCGTTTACAATGGAGATCTCTGACACAACCAGGCCGTGTTGTTGCAAATGCATTTTTTGAAGAGAACATCCACAGGTTGTACGGTTTATTCTTTACTGTGTTCTGTTGCTTTGGTCCTGATCACAGTGCTAGCATCAGATGTACGTGTGTGTTCATTGCAGATCTTTATTCAGCTTTTATTCAGGCATGTAGCAGACATAACATGAGACGTTCTCCCCATCACCATTATATTCTAGGCCCCAGTACCCCGAGGATGACGACACGCTCTGATTTTTTGGGTTCCAGTATTCACCAATTCTTTCATAGACACGTTATACAACATCTGACGTGAGAATACCAGGGCTCCTTTTCCTCAATGAATGAGCCCAGGTGTGTATTAATGCGGGCAGCTGGTAATTTGATTTTCTTATCAATGGTGGCTGAGTTTTAAATGAAGTTGTGGTTGCTGTTTGCCAAATGACCCTCAATTTTCTAGCCAAAGTCTCACGAACAACTGCTGGAGAAAACCAATGTCAGTCTCCTACCAGTGTCTAAGGTCACTTAGTATAGTTACTTGTCACCTTTCACATTATGATTGCTTGGTACCTGGACACACTGTTTCCCGTTTTGTATTGAAATTGTTTGCGTGTGTGCTTATTGTACTTCCTGTCTCTGTTGAACATCACGTGGCCAATCCCACTGCAGCGTTCCTCCTCCAATCAGCTCCCTGTGTCCTGATCACAGTCACACACCTGTTGCCACTTTGCCAATTCCACCTTCCTCTGGTCTTCACTCATGGATCTGTTCAGTGTTTGGTTTCTTTAGGGTTTGACTCATTTGTGAACTAAACTCCAGTTAGTAAGTAACCAACCGGTCTACTTTTAGTCTCATAGTCGTGAATGTGTTTAATAGCCATATCAGATTATTTCTGCTGTCCAACAATGATCAGTTCCAAATCGGCATTCAGCCATGAATCCACGTTGACACGCTCGGGCTGAAATGTTCTTGCATTCTTGCTCAGGTCTCAGCAGGTCATTTCTAGTAACAGAAGCTATTGAAAACAGAAGCATGCTTCAGTTGGTGTTTCGGTTGATCTCCTGTCTCAGGCTGGTGCCATGAGCAGTAGTTACCCTGAACTACAGTAGCCAGAAAACAAAGCACAGAAAGCGAGGGCTCCTCGTCTCAACCCTTGGAAACCTCAAAGTCCCTGCCAAGGACAGATCGGCTCACAACCCCAACATTTTCAATTTTGTGCTATCACACACTGAGATGTGTCAACAAACGGGGTCCTGCAGCAAGTAAACACAGGAGTCGGACAAGCAATAACCTAGATTCAACATCGCCTCCAGGCCTCTGGCACAGAAGGTCTGCCATTCCATCTCATTTAGATCCACATCTGTTGATCAGAAACATCGTCCAGGCCTGTCAGAAAAGACAATACCAGTGCAGTGTTTTCTTTGACAGTCATAGTCTGAGGTTACAGTGTGGGTCAGCACAGGCTGGAGGTCTGTTCTCCTTCAGTGAGCCACAGAGTTTGCAGTTATGAGGAACGACGTTTTTAATGATCATCTTTAGGCATGCATATTTAAACCATTAAAAAAAAATCAGGAAAGTGTTCCAAGGGAACTAGTAAAATTGTTGAATCAGTCTTTCAGCAGGCTTGGAAGTGTTCAGAGGTTAGAATAGTTTGAAGTCCCAAACGACCAAGAAGTCATTACTATATAGCACAGTCCACTGCATTAAAAGCTCCCCCAGTGAATCAAATCTCGCTGATTAAAATGGTGTCTCATAAGCCCTGACGTGTGTGTGTCCACATGTGCTTGCATGTGTGCTTATCCCAATGTGTTCAAACTGGGTGGCTGCATGTGTGTCTGCAGCGGCCTAAATACCCAGGCTTTTAATGTCAAAGCTCTACAAGGATTTAATTGCTCTGAAACGTGCAGTATTATTATTGTATGTGATATCCAGCAGGGGCTGTCAGTGAGCTTCCCTCAATGAAAAAATAACCTCTGATGCATATTTTAATGATTTACTTCGATGGTACAGTTTTATTATTATTTTTTAATGTGTGTTTGGGTTTTTTGGGGGTTTTTTACCCACCTTGATCCAGGCCCTTGAATCACTGCCCACGTCTCGCTTCCGTCGAGCGAGTCCAAAGGTTTTGCTTCAAATAGCGGTTTGAGAACACCTGAGTTGATGGAATCCTTTGTGTGTGTGGGAATCGTGTGCCAAAGTCAGTGAGCCGAGGGAAATATTAAACACGCTTATGGCTGACAGTCACTGTGGATGGGATATATGTGTGTCGAGCCAGAAAATACACACCAATTAAACATCCCTGGGAACTCATTGAAATACTGTTTGCTTTCTCTCCATATTTACACAGACAGCTCTCTGTGGCTGGCTAACAAACTTAGCTTTCACCGTCCGTTTAATGGGATTCTTCTGTCACAATTTGTTCATGTTATGTAAACTATTTAACTGTTTATATTTGTTAAATGCAAAATGAAAGTGAAGAAGAAGGAGTCGGTCGGTGTGAGTGTTTTTAGGTTCAGCTAATGAGCCAACTCGTGTGTATGTCTGTTTGTGTGTTTCTGTTTTGCTGCGTCCTGTCTTGGCCAGGTGACAGATTGTTAATCTCTGTGGGATTCATCTGGTTAGATAACGTTAAAATAATTACCTCAGCTTGTCCACGTCCTTTCTGTTGTCCTGATACACACAAACCTTTTCATGTTTCTATATCGAGACACATTTTTAGTGCGTCACATGGTAACCGTGTCCTGACAAAGGTTCTGCCTCGATGATCAGGACGAGCTGGATGTGTTTGATTAGCAATGGGATATTCAAACCCACGCTATCAAACGTGTAAGAGGCTGGTGACGTCAGACGGAGTCATTGATAACTACATGTAAGGTATGGAGGGTAAAGACACAGTTCCCAGTGCGGATTTCATTTCCCATTATCCTTTGTCAGACGCTCTCACTTCAATTTTGGTTTGATACAGCCATCCTGTTAAAGCTTTTACTCACTGTTCCGCTGCAAAAATTCAGACTGGAGAATCTCCAAGTTCATCAGCATCATGCTTAGATAAGATGCCTTTAAAAATAAGTACTCAAGCCTGAAAAAAGTACTCACCTAGAGTGCTTTTTGGGGCGACAAAAATAATTTAGTAGGCTTTAATGTACACACACTTACCTAGAAATGTACTAAAACCGGTGATTACCAGCCACAACAGCATTTCACATTGTAACCTTTCTATTTCTCCCTTCTTCTGCAGTTCCTCCTAAGATATATGACATCTCCTCCGACATCACCGTAAACGAGGGCAGCAATGTTTCGCTCATCTGTACAGCCAGCGGGAAACCTGAGCCAACCATTTCCTGGAGACACATAACCCCATTAGGTGAGTTCACCTCACCTCTCACACTCCAGTGCTAATGAACGGCGGAGGAAACCAGGAAGCATGGATGGGATCAATAGGTGATAGACAGAGAAGGAAGAGGACTGGTCGTTGTGTTGCCGCTGACATGGAAGGAGCATGGGGAGGAGGGCGGAGTGAGAGATGTGGGCTACACGGTTGGTTGGACACATTACAGAAGGATGGAGAGGGAAATGGAGGGACACAGTACCAATAGAAGACATCAGAGTGAAACAACACCTGAACGTCCCACGGTGACGTTGTTATCGAGCTCTGCAAATATGAGGCAGAAGCAGCCGCTTTGCGCCCGCTAATCAAATGGCTCAGAATTGTCGTAGGTTGTGTAATTCATGACTCAACGCCAGCCCTCACGTTCTCACTGTTCATCGTACGGGATGTGGAAAGATAAGGAAATGACTTGCAGTGTTTCTGGGTGTGAAATGTGCTGATAAGTTCCCCACGGCTGAAAATCTCCCCACTCAGCCTTCACCACGAGCTCTACGTTGTCGAGTAAATAGACAAGAGAGTCGACTGATGAATGTTTGCATCTCAATCATGAGCGTCCATTTCGGGGCCACGTGTACCCGCCCCTTTTTGTTTTTCTCTTAAATGTTGACATGGAACTATGACAAGGGTGGTGGGGTCGGAGCAGTCAGGGTGCTTCTCCACAAACAGTCTAACTGACTGTTGTCATGACGTATGAACTCCAAGCTAACGTGTTTACAACTGAACTAGCGTAACAAGTTGTTTTGTTTCTTGTGTTTACTCTTGTTATCTTAAGTGCTGGTTTATCAAGATGACAGTTATCCACACATAACCTACGTAATCTGAATAAAAATGTGTTCTTAGTTTTCAATTCTGGTGCATTTTAGGAATCATTGAAAAAGCTGCATTCATTACAGGACCGTTGCTGTGACATGAAAGAAAGTGTAATTTAACCCTTTTTTTTCAGATGCTATCTTTATTCAGTGTTTATTCTGCACTTTCAATCCATAAATGGGGAGTTTCATAAATATGTCGTGAGATTGTGTTTGATCAGTGTTTGCTGAAGTCTACAAACCTGCGTTCTGTCATCTCAGGTCTACCAGACACGTCATGAATCGCCTTTTCCCAACAGTTTTCCCAACAGATGCAACAGTGAACTAAATCCAAATGCACTTTTTTGTTCTTCCTGGTACAAAATTTCACACATTTTGACATAAACAATTGGTCCTTGTATTCAAAACATTGCCTTTATTATTGGTAAGTATTGAATGATGAATGTTCTGAATCCTGAAGCCTCCCTCTTCTTGAAAGCTCCTTCCCAAGCATTTAACTGTTGCTGCAAAGCCCCCACCCAGCCCCATCTAGTCGTCCCTCATTTTCATATTAATGGATTAGAGCATGCTGTGCCTATCTGATAGCTGTGAGAATGACTGCATTTATCTTATGGCTGTCAAATCCTCCTCCTCTCCAGTGCGCTTGGCCTGATTGCGTTGGTGGGGGGTGTTTCAGGAGATGATCAAAAGAGCCATCCTCAGAGTCCGAGTGGTAGTCGCTCCTTCTACTTTGAAGTGTCCAGACTTTGAAGTGTGCCAGGGAAGAAATGATATGCTGGTCAAATGAAAGGGTCCAGGACTAAATGTAATCACAAGCTGTCTCCAAGCACATCAGAAGCGAAGCCATTTGCCATGGGATCTTTGCGTCAGCCATTGTAGTAAGGGCAGGTTATCCAAAGGATGTGGTGCCGCTGAAAAGTGGCAATACTCTTAATCAGCCGTCACTGGGTTTCCCTGAAATCGCTTGGAAACGCAGAACAGTTTTCTCCAACTGACAGTCGGCTATCTGAACATACAATCACAGTCCAAATAAATCCAGCGGGGTCGAATGCTGGGCCAGACTAAAAGAACATCAGATGCCTTCTCATTGGCACGGGGGTGTGTCCCTCCTGGCACATGGTCGGTCCTTGGCCTCCTGTCTGTATTGTTTTATTTGTTTTTGCATGGTGCCAGTCAGGTCTCTCTCCTGATGCACAATAACGTGTGTTAGTTTTTGTATTTGTTTAACACTTATTTTGTTTTTTTTTCATTTTTTTCCTTTAACATCCAGCTCAAACCATAAATGAATAAACACCCTTACACTGAATGACAAATAGAACAGCACACAACACATGTTCATTTCAGACTAAAATATTCATTGAAATAGTCCAACTCCAAAATGTACTTTGGTGTTTTCAGGTTAAGTTATTCAAACATATATAGTTCAGTTCAATTAAAAGTATTCAAAATATTCAATTCTGTTCATTATTATTATTATTAGCATTCATTGGTTTGTCCCTCTCTGCCACACTGAAAAGGAAATGAAGGAACATTTTGCTAGAAAATGTGTCACAGCCACAGTCTTAAGTTAGTTGCTGCAAATTTGCATAAAGTTTGAACCTCTGCTCAACTTAGCCACAGAATAGCCACTGGCCTCGGGCTGCTCACTGCCACCAAGATTTCAGAAGCCCTTCATCAACAGCGTCCTCTGAAAAGGACTGGCTGTTGGCTGCTTTTCACACGTTTGGCTTCAACGCGACTGAACAGTTCATCCCACAAATCCGTCTTTACACAGTTCAGTCAAGAACTTTCCTGCCAATATTTGACCATTATATTACAATTGAGTAAATACAGTAAGTAAACCCTGGCGCAGACGACTCACAACTCCTGAGATGCTCCCTCGATTAGTCAAGACAGACTGACGATAACTGGAATGGACGAGACAAAGGTCAGCACTGCTGTTTTAATGGCTTATTTTGTTGTTGTTTTATCCCTGTTTATTGTGTTTTAATCATTTCCTTTCAAAGCATTTTGAGCTGAATGTATGAAAGGTGCCACACAAATAAGGATTAGTAGTAGTGGTAGTACTAGTAGTAGTACAAAAGCTTTGTCGGCAGCGAATGCAGTCAGATATAATCGTTCCACGGTGTTAATAAGGAGATGTGGTTGGTGTGTGAACAGATGTGATTCAATCAGCTGGCTGTCGGCTGATTAAAGCCTGGGCGTGTAACCTCCATGAACTAATGCAAATCTCAGTTCGATGGACATTAATATCTACAATTCCTAAGTGACACCTCCATTGATTTTTGCAACACAAATCCTACATGATCAGCATTGAGATTTTGGTCACTGGTGTTTGGTGTTTTTTTTGTTTTTTTTTTTTTTATTGACATGATACCACTTAATGGGTCGCAATGAGATACATATTTTTATATTACTTTTTTTCCTTTTTTCCATTAGTGATTTGTTTTTATGTTTTTTTGTGTGGGTGCTTTGTTTTGATTTTTTTTTCCAGACTATTCTTTGGCTGCAGGAGTCAGTGAAGTTTGACAGTTTACATTTCCCTGACTGGCTGTCAAGTTCCTTTTCCCACTCCGGCTGTTTTATTTTTGCATTTTTCCCTTCACTTCTGTTCCTGCCATCCAGTAAACTGCCATCAAAGTGTGGCCATACACTGTTTATGTGGTAATAGTTTACAATACTGAGTCTTTGTGCATGTGGGTTGGATGTTTGCAAAGCTTCTAAAATTCCTTTGACCTGTTGAAAAGGATGCCGAGTATGAATTAACGATGACTGTCTTAACTCAAGAGTCTGTTTCAGACCAGTGAGTGTCGAGGCACAACTCCTATGTACGTATGTTACAGTAGGTACTAGGTACGGTGTCTTTGTTGTCAATGAGGTATTCAGACAGGACTCTGGCCTACAGCCTTTTGTGTGGTTCGTGTGGAGTTTGTTTCCCTGCTTGTCGCGCTTTGTTTCGTCTGTAGTGAACACTGATCACATTCAAGCGCTTTGACCAAAACGTCCTGATTTCAGTCATCTGGCAAACTCTGCTGCCGTGCTGCAGGTGAGAAAGCATACGGGACCAAAACACGGCTAAAAGCTCTGAATCACAGGGAGCAGTGAGTCGCTGCAGTGGTCGGGTGACTTCAGGAACTTCAGGATGCTTCGATTTTGTTCAGTACACTCATCTGCCCTATAAATAGTAGCAAGAGGAAAAGGAGCAAGCCTGCAAATGAACGTCTGAGTCTTAAACTGATGCCCGTTCCTCACAATACACCTTGACTAGACTTTGAGTTCACCGTTGATTCACCGTTGATTCACCATTCGAACCAATAGACAAAGATACGAATAAAACAATGTAAGAGGGACAACTAAGGGTTAAGGTGTACTGTCGGATCTTCACCGACTTCTACTACTGCTGTCAACAAATCGACAGAATGTGAATTGCCATTTTTTAAGACAAAGTCGAGATGGTTGCCATGGAAATGCTGTTTAGCACCGGTTAACAGGAAATTGTAAAGTTAAAGCGATTTCAAAATAAAATGCAATAAGGCATGACGTTTGGCAGCACAGACTGGGTCTGTTCCAGACGCAGTGCAGCAAACTACCGTCATTCAGAATCGAGCAAAGAAACCGGTGTGAGAGCAGCATGTAATTGTTACATGCCTTGAGTTGTACCTGTAATGGCTGGAAGCAGTTTGTGAGGCTCTCCTCACCAGGGATCTGCCATTCAGCTTTGTTCTGTTCCCCATCATTGGCAATGAGCTGATGTGTGGTTCAATAGCAGACACTTGAGCATGTTTTAAACATGATGGGAGGTGAAAGATAAAGAGAGAGGTGCTGCAATACCAATTTCAGACATCAACAGCAGTGTGTGGGACACTTCTCTATTCAGCTGTTGAGCAGAGTGTCGCTAACAACAGAAGTGCTCAAATGCTTTGAAGGGTCTGGAACATTTTTTGCCCTTAACAGTCTAAAGTAACTACCACACTACTGATATTTAATGACAGTTACCGGTAAGATTTTTTTTTTCTAGGGTCTCTGAAAATTCCATCCATTTTTGTAAAAGACTTTTGGCTTGTTCAGAACGTATGATGAATTTAAAAAATGTTGAGGATACAGTGGGATGAACTTTGGAAGGTTAGGAGAAATTCACATTTTCTATTACTAATTCATCTAATAACTCTAATCTAATAATTACTATTAACTATTTGTGTGTCTTTTTTATGTTCATTCACTCATTATTAAAACTAGCGTCCTCTTCATCCACCCAGCGATCACCAGGGGTGATAACTATCCGTGGCCTTCTCCAGGCTGCTGTGCTCTTCACCAGGTCACATTTCTCAGCCGTGCCGAGTCCAGCGTCTGAAAGTGGGTCCCTGCCTGCAGAGCGTTTGGCTAAATATGTAACGGTGAGGTGAATCGAAAGGCCACAGATGTGGCAACACATCCAGTCGGTCATGACTTGATGCTCCGGTAGCCCAGTTCCACTCTCCCAGACCTCTAATTGATAGCCAGAGAACGGTGCAGGGGTTGCATATCCAGGCAAACTGCCAGGCTGTCTTTTGTCAGGCCTGGTACAGTTTACTACCTCCAGCTCCAGCCCACACCTTGAGTTGGGGCCAGAAGGCAGCACCCACAATGCAACAGCACGGCTTGTTCTCCATTTTCCGGAATTAAAAGGATAAATTGATGTAGAAAATGCTGCTCTATGCTATAATGGATTCCTCAGCGATGCCTGCCCCTATCTGTGTACTGCAGCCCTGAAGGAAGTGTACCCACAGCTCCCGTACACAATGTGGGAAATTGCTTACTGCAAAGGCATTTAGCCGGCATCTGCACTGAATGCAAAATTAACTTTGCTATGATTTCTTTAATTCGCTTGGAGTGACATCTGCCACAGGTGAACGGGGCTCCTGATAGTCTCTCAAATATCTCTCGGCATGCTCAAACACACAATTCCTGTTTGGTCCCCCGATGATTTTATACCCCACAGCGGAGGCGTGTTCTCCCCGAGCCTTTTTTTTTCTCACTCACTTTTCATACATCAGGGTACATAATGCTCTGGGTTTTATTTACTTTAATGTCAAGGTTGAGCACTGGACATGTAATGTTCTTCAAAGTATATATCAAGGATGCGATTCCTGTTTAATGGCTTCTGTGACCTTTGCAAAGCCCCCCCTCCTGCCCGAATCGATAGGAATACCATTTGCTGTCTGGCCAGAATAATGCAACTAGATCCCACGTAAGGAGTAGGCTGGCTTTCATTTATCAAGAAAGACGGCAGCCTTATTAGATTTTTCCCAAATGGAAATATGTCTGCTTGTCGAAGAAAGATCTGTATCAATGTACGCGTCCAAATATACAGTATGACGCATCCATTTTAAGTTTATTCACTCATTCCTCCCCAGTGAAGATCGAAGGGCACACAGCGATTTTTCACTCTGACCCGCCCTCCGCCCCCCAACTTCAGAGGGCTCCTTCCCGCCACCCGTCCACCATGTGTTGTCAAATCACCTGGTCGTTTTTGCTCGTATCTTCCACAACAAACTGAATTCCCTCGTTTCCCTGGGGCTCCCAAAGCCTGAACGCGACAGCACTGTCAGTAGATTGTTCCTCCAGTTTTAGCTGTCTAATTCCATAACATTCATAATATCGTCCCTTTGTGCAAACGGGACTAACTTTGGATATCTTTATTACAGCTCAACGGCAGAATTTGGCTGTAGTGTGAAAATTAATTTGGCTTCAAGGACACAGACAGAGGGATTAAGCCATGTCTCTGCAACGCTCGCTCCAATCATAATCAAAACCGCTCAGTGTGAAGACAAGTCCTCGTTGTACCTGCCTGTTTGATTCACTCCTGGTTGGCAGTGTGCTTCCTTTTAGCACAGACACTTGTTCCGTCCTGGTCCATTTCTGCACGTGTACATGCACAGATGTCAGGAGTCAGTTGACTTGTTTCCATCCAAAAGGGATTCAGATCATTTGGAAGTGGCCATTAAAAGAAACAGGAATCCTGTGTTTGCATCAAAACTAGTGTGTATTTTGGTGTTTTCATCTTTTTATCCGATGTGATACATCTAAAACAGGCTGATGGAAACATGGCTAGTGCTGTGTGTGTGTGTGTGTGTGTGTGTGTGTGTGTGTGTGTGTGTGTGTGTGTGTGTGTCTTCTCCGAGCCAGGTCTCTGGCTCCCTTCAAACCCCTTCCTGCTGCAGCAGCCATCTTAACTCAGCTCCCTGGACCAGTGACCTCGTCGCACACTTTTACTTGTGTTCAGAGAAATATGACTTTGTTAGGTATGAACCCAAGAATGCATGTGAGTGTATTTGAAAAGGACCTCAGAAAGAGCCACCGCTGATCCAGAGGTTTGGTTCATGTGATGGTGAACATGCATGGGTCAGTTCTTTTCAGTTCCTGGTAAAAGACTCCAGTGCACTAAGTCGTTTTTTCCCCCCAGAGCTCTGGGCATTGTAATTCCCAGTTATAGTTAAATACAATGGAGCAGCGCATTAACAGATGTGTATAGGTCAACCAGGTTTTTCCACCCGTGTGTGTGTGTGTCTGTGTGTGTGTGTGTGTGCGTGCAGAGGCTGTTGATGAAATGTATATTTATTTTTAAGTAGTAAGTAACACAAATACAAAAATACAAGTTTAAATACAAAACAAGTCAGTCAGCACAAGAATGTAACAAAACTTTAAAAAAAGGATAAACACACATTTTTCCAGTTCACATTGAAATGTGCTTTTGTTAAATGATGATGATGATGATGTGACATCGCTTTCTAAGCAGCATTGTTCCAATGGGCGTCAGACTAAGATCTTTACGACTATTTACGACTGGTTTATTTTCTTTGCTCCTGCAGCTGTGTGAGAGGTGTGGTCCTCACGTCCGTTGTCGGTAGGAGACGGACAGTCAAACACGTGATATCTGATCTCTCTCCGTCCATCATAATTTCATTCTGGATGTATTACTGAAGCCAGCGGGGACTGTGTGCAGGCGGTTTGTGGCACAGAAGCGAAGTGAATCTATCTGTCTATCCATCTATCTGTCTGATCTGTCTGTCCTGGCTCTGTAAGTACTGTACATGGTCGATGCATCGTCACAAACGTCTCATGTATGCTCTGATATAATCATTTTGTTTACCTAGATGACATCTTTGCTGAGACTTTCAGTTGATTGATGATTTCAGTAAAAAGTCACCAGAACTGTAGCAGAAATGACATTTCTGAGAATTCAGCACACTCAAAGGGAGGACTGGCAGCAGAGCATGGCCGTCCGTATTTCTGCTGGTAAAGCACGGGATTTCTTGATTCTGGCTCTTTCAGGGGATACTGCTGAGCTGTCAGGCTCGGGTCTGTGTGGCTGTCTGAATAGTATTTTGAGCTGCAGTTTTGCTTGATTCTGTTCCAAGCTGCTGTTTCAATTGTGAAATAATCAGTCACACTTGAATTTATTTAGTTTTTGTAATAATATATGTTATGTATACGTATTATTGAATGCTGTGTCACTTCTATCAGATATGAGATTGTTGGGGAAAGCTCACCATTATCACAAACAGCCCTTCTAGCAGTTAGGCGTTTGCTCAGTGAGCATACCGATTTGTTTTTGTGCCTGTTCTCTCCGTGTGTGCCTGCTTCTCATCAGGCTTCCTCCCACAGACCAAACACATGCAGCCGGGGATGTTTGGTGCCTTTAAATGTTCTGCCCGTGTCAACGCCAGTGTCAATGTTTATCTGTCAGCTGTGTGTCTGACTGGTGCCCTGCCCTGGACGGACCCTGCTTCTCGTCCAGTGGGAGCCGGCTGTGGCTCCAGAAGTGGAGTTGGTCAATGAATTGATGGGTCACTGTTCCAGCTAGAAGTGAGTTTGCACAATATCGGCTTTCATGGACAGGGATTAACAGTAGCTTATATTTATATTGTATGTCTTTCTGGCGTCGGGGCCTCACAGCCCTGTCAGAGTGCCCCCTACAGTCCGTCGCTGGTGCTGCGTTTGAACTTGTCCTCTTGTTGTGAAGCACTGATCCTCCAGCATGCAGCTCTACCTCCTCGGTGTGGCACGTCGCCCGTCATGAATGGGACCGGAAACATGCATATATTTCATTTTCTGACAGCATACTAGCAGTATGATTGGATCAATGCACTGCTGATGTGCTGCCGTTTTCAGCTGAAAGGAAGGTAATTCACTGTTTAATCGCCTCACATCTTTTCCTGAGAGCTGAAAGCTCTCCACACACCGACCACAGAAGCCCGTTGCCCTCGTCCATACGGTGTGAATGCTGAATATGTGCATGTGTTTGTGGACCATATTTGTATTCTCTGTAGGCAAATGTTAACAAGTGCGCTCTCCTTTTCTGTATTCGCAGCCAGGAAGTATGACAGTGGTGAATATCTTAACATCACCGGCATCACGAGGGACCAGGCTGGAGACTACGAATGCAGTGCTTTAAATGACATCGCCTCTCCTGACAGCAAAACAGTAAAAGTCACAGTCAATTGTAAGTCTGTCTCTTTGTACTTCCTCGTCCGTTTCTCCACACTGGCCAGCAGGCGCATGAAAGACAGCGGGGAAGTCTTCAATGAGGCCGATGTCATGTCCCTGTTGGTGCACATCACGACAGTACACCTTCCAGAAGTTTGAGAAAGTGGAAAAACTCCAAGTTTTTTAATATTTAATGTGAGAATTCCCTTTTTGTCTGTGCATATAGGTGATTAATTCACACTAAGGGAAGGTCTGGCTGTTCTGAGCACTATTCCATTATGCAGGTAATGAGTCTTTTAAAAGTGTAAGGAGACAGTAATGAGGAGCTGTGGCATTAATGAATGATACAGGGCTCCGGCTGGCGTGGCCATGAAGGAGGTAGGAAGAAGGAAAGCTGCCTTCCATTTCTTTTTCAAAATGCTTTTTTTGTTACTGTTATTGATGGAGATCTCTGCATTGATGGCCTGTGCACAATGTCGCTCTTGGCAGATTGAGATGGTGAGAAACACGTTTATTTCGCCAGTTTTTGCATTTAAATCTGTCGTTCTTGTTCATTGTAGCGTAGTTGTAAATTATGTCGTTTATCGACGTGACCGCCTGACTTCAGTAGTTTTACGGGTCCGTTTTTGTAACTGCACCACGTGAAACAAGTGAAACGACACAATGAAGAAGATACGATACAAAAAAAAGCTTGTCATAGTCGGAAGTAGCATTTTAAATTGACGTTCTGTAGTTGTCGTGATGTGGGATCCGGACCGCCGCCGGATCTACAGAGCAGTCCCTTCCACTGATCAGCTACTCATTGTTTCTTATTGATTTGGACCGCATATTAGTGGCTTTTGAGTTTGCTCACAAATAACGACAAGCTGAATTCAGTAGCGGGCGTATTTATTTACAAAATACAAACTGCCTTCTTATGTAAAAACACCAACAAAATGGATCTCGGTTAATTGTCGAATCTGGTCGAGCTGCAGTGTGGCACATTTCCTGTGTGAATGGAATGGTGTTCAGCTCCACATATAGACAATTTGTTGGTTATTTATTTCAAAAGCAGCTGCAGGATCCTGAGTGAATACACTGAAGGGAGGCTTTGTTCACTGAAATCCATCCCAGAATTTCTCTTTCAGACACTAAGTGAAAAAGCCTGTTGTAAGATCAATACCGACCCATTTTTGAGCCGATCTAAATGCTCTTATTAATCCAAGAGGAGCGAGACGTCTCACACCCTCTGAGCAGACAGTCCCACCGTCTATGTGGAGACATAAGTTATTGGGGTGAGAGATACTGTACGGGGATTTTGCGGGTAACTCAAGCAAACATTCAATCAGTCTTGCAGAGCATGACTCAAACGATTGGTTTGCAGTAATTAGTTAAACCCCGGAGAAGACAGACTGTCTGAGCACAATGTAAATCTCCAAACTATCCCACAACTTTCACAGTGGGAATTCTTCCTCAGGTTTGAGTTGGTCAGTATGAAGCCTTAATCATCTTAGATATCATATATCACATATCTATCATGTATTATTCACTAATAATTCCTCCCAGGACTAATAAAGAAATGATATATGTGTGTACAAGGTCACAGATGACAGAAGATGAAACAGTTTGTCCCTGATCAAACCATGACTAGTGACATGATCCTGTTTGTTGTCACTGACGCTCCTCCTGCCCTGTTGATCCCTGCACATGTGACGACCATGTAAACCCGGTGGAGTCCATAAAATGAAATACAACACAAGTCGCTCACAGCTCCCGTGTCCGTTTGGGAATATGAATCCAGCCCTCGTCAGCTGGTGGCCAGTCTCTGCTGCCTTCTGGAGCCAATCTCCATCTGTGATGGGGAATAATTTGGACCGGGTCCTGATCCTCTGTCATTCATGCTCTGCTGTCACACATCAGGCTGCTTCCACAAGCATGGGATAGTAATCAGGGCTCCGTACGGCAGTCTGAATGAAGATAAAGATGCTGATGAAATTCAAACACCACTGGATAATTATATAGCTGGAAGCAAAAAATATATATATTCTGTGCAGACACACATTCTTCTCGTATAAAATCGGCCCCCTATCTTAGTGTTGTCAGTGAAATTGCGCAGGTGTCATTTCGAAAAGATGGTTTTCATGGAACTATGTATTTTCTTGAAACCTGCAATGACAGAAAATGACAGATTTAGTCTCTTTATTTGTACATGTTTATATATTTGTACATGATTTTGCTGTTACAATATGCATCAGGTCGTCGTGTCTGCTTCCGCCGACCCTGCGTCTGTTGTCTTATCAGCAGCTAACGCCTGAACATCAGTCAGTCATGAATGCACCGTCTGTTTTTTATTCCTCTAATAATGCACCACGGTCGTGAGCGACACTGACATTTCATGGGTTAACGGTCTGATTAAAGACATGTCCAAACAAACTCGCATATTTCTCTCTGCTTTTAAAACGATTCATTTTTTTAAGAGTGTAGTTGACCTCTGGGCTAATTGCAGATTAAGGCCACTAATTAAAATAAGCAAACCAAAGTAATGAAAACAAAATTAAGCTCCAGCGTGGAGTTTTAATAACAGCAGACCTTCGCTAACACTAATCCTGCCATTTGGCTTTCTATGATATGATGAATTAGCGGTCGAGGCTTTTTAGCCACCGCTGTTTGCAGCCGCTTCCACATGTCGGGTCCAGTCTGTCTGACCTGTGTTTAAATTCCAAACACTACGCTCATCAGACGGCGGTAATTGAATCACTTGTCTGCCGATGGCGTTCTCCTGGTGATGAATGAACGGCACCTGAATACTTTTTATCAGCTAAAGCCAACTGCTGGCCTTCACGCCGAGGGTCGCACGCTGGCCACACGTTGTCTACAAGCCCAGTTTGGCTGAGGGAGGAAATTTGATCTCTGACTTGTTTTTTAAATTTGCATATTCATCCTCCCTGCAGGTTACTGGCAGAGGCTCTGTTGCTCAGCGTGAATCAAAGGTATAAATCTCACGTCTTGGTGGCTGAATGAGACGGAAACCGCTTTAGATATCAACAACGAAACCAACCTTTGATTAATTAATGACGCCACCTTGTCGAACGAAGGCGTCCATCACTGACTACAACAGACAAACAATAACACAAACCTGTTTCCTTTTCAAGTGGGGAAATCAAACGTGTGTTTGACCTTCCTTTGTAGTTTGCAGAGCAGCCTCCTTTCAAAGAGACGTGTCTGTTCCCCCTCCTCAATGCATGAGCGACGCCACAGTTTGAACACTATCATGGTACAAGATGGGATTTGACAGTTCGCGCAAACTTTTGGCACACGTGGAAAAGACACCGACAACCACTTGTCTTGTATCTGCTCATCACCTCTCCTCATACTTAGAGTCAAAGCCTCACCGTCTCCCCCCAGCACGTTGATACAAACACTGGGCCTCGTTCACAAACGGCAGTAAATCAGTGTAGATTTACACCTAAAAGCCGAGTCGACTGAAAACCTCCTCCGTATTCATGAACGCCGCAAGGAACTGGGATCTGATCGTTAACACATGTGTAGATCATGAACGCCAATCCATCAGAAACCGCTCCCGGTAATCAGCAATTTGCATAACCACCCCCCCACCTCCACCACTGATGGCCAATGAACACCATACAAGGAGGTGTACGCACATCCAGTCGCCTGGAGGGAGGTGACAGACACTGGGAATGTGAATGTTTGATATGAAACTGGAGGCAAAGAAATGCACAGTTGCAACTGATTGAACCAAATGTTCTATTATTAATATTTTCTCATGTTTATATCACGTGTTTCTGTGTATTGTCGACATAACAGAGCACGATATTCGTCCAAATGTTAATTTCCACACAGCTACTGGATTAGTGATCAATGTGTGAGTTTTACGTGAAATGACTTAAACAACAACCTGACCCTGCCGGTCCTGCTGTAACATCCACCTCACATCATCATCACTTGTTTCCCTTTCCCTGCTCATTTCAGCCATTTGTCGGCCTCCATTCTCGTCCTACGGAGCCCCGGAAGGGACATGTGGGGGGGAAAAAAAAAAAAGGAAATCAAGAGCCTGAGATCCCGCACTACTAATATGAAATGATGTAGTCGGAGCTTGTCTCCCTCTTTGGCGTGAACGTGCAGCTGAGAATCCTTCTCCCAGTGCTTTGAAGAAAAACTTGAGTTCCTGATTACAGTAATTTGCCCACAAAAGCTGTGATCCTTTTTAATTAATTGACAGTGTGCGTCTGTCAGCAGGTTCTGCTGTAGAACTCTCTGAGCATGATTGCATTCACCTTGTCTTTCTGTTGTTTGTTTCCTCTGAAGCCCCCCTCTGCTGGGCCTGTTTTATGCATTCAAGTCAGGCTCTTGTAGACACGCCCACAAACGCTCCTCTGACTCCCGTGTCAGAGTGGTTAAAGGGAGTCGTGATCATCTGGAATAAATAACAGGCCAAACTTGTTTCGCTGTGGTCAGCAGCGAGTACATCATAGAACAGTGTCAGGTTCTGACAAGAAGGTAAACAGCACTTAATGTGCCTGTTCTGCTTGTTTGCACAGCGTTAACAGTCCTCATTAAAATCACCGTACAAAGCATGAGATATTTCACATCTGATTAAATGTGTGTCCTACACACTGTGTGAGATAAAGAATATTAAACTGTAATTAAACTAAGTAGTTGGACGTCAGCAGAAGAAAGGACTTCGTAGGATCCTGACTCCATCCGACGTAGAGGAGAGCCAGTGGAGCCCTGGGGCGGTTGGGATGGAAATCTGCCCCTCGACCTTGTCCTGACTGCTAGTTGGATCCCTCTGCATGAGCTCAGTGATGGATAAGTGAGCGCTATCTGCAGAATAGACGCTTCACATTGACACGTGGGCTGCCTCTTCCCGACGCCTCCAAAGGACTTTATTCATCTAACATTTCTAATGTTCTCTTCTCTCAGCCGCTCAGTGTTGTGTCTGCGTTCATGAGGATGGATTGTGCGCGCACACAATACCCCTTTGATACGTACACGTGTCGTGTCGTAGTGTGGCCTTCATCTATTAACTCGATCATTTCATACGTGTATTGAAGCAGATAGGTGGGGATTTGTGTACCTTAAACCATTTGGTGTTAACCACCGACAATAGATCGAATCCCTCGTGGATCCACACAATCCTCCATACTAAGCTGGTTATTTATATGCCTTTCATTGTCGGGGAGGGGGGGGCGAAAGAAAGGAGGAACACAATGTTCCCTAGCTGTTCTGAATAGAAATCTTAATGAATTAATAAATCTTGGCAGCAGAACCATTCCTGACTGACAAAACGGGACAATGAAGCCCACTGATGGCGGTGGGGGAACTGTGGAACTCTGTGTGTGCGTGTGTGTGTGTGTGTGTGTGTGTGTGTGTGTGTGTGTGGAAGCTGATAAGTCATGCACTGATGAGTCCATTTCTTAATTGCAATCAAAACTCGTTCTCAAATCTGACTGAAGAGGTAGGGATATTAATTGATCTTTTAATTAAAAAGGCCTACGTTCTCGGGGTTTTGCCGGCAAACAATAGTCTGCATCTAAATAAATCACCTCCCGTCTTGAAGCGCACCAATTAATCAACGGTCACGTGACGTTTGCCGGTGAAGCCGTCACATGAAGGGGGAGGCCGATGTCAAACACACGTGCTTGTGTTTGTTCCCTTCGTGGACATTGTCTCTGTTGACAAAGCCAGAATGCACATGTGATGACATTTGCCTCGTGATGGAACTGGCCTTCGAGCCGAATGTATTGCTCTGCCACGCTTATGCTATTTCTAGACCCACCCCCTCACCCCCGTCTGGGGGAGTCACCATGTCTCCAGCTGTGATTTACAGCACCACCACAGCATTCTCAGGACACTAAATTACCTGGATTATTGGGCCTTCATGATTTTAGTGCACTGCTCTGCATTACACTCCACATCCTGACGGTGTATTTTACCTCCTATGATGATATAGGACATGCCAGCAAGTCGAAATTGGAATTATTGGATAGAGCAGGTTTTATGGGTGTGATCTGTCTTAACAGATCTAAATGCCAGAAGCCAAATTGGAAAAAACTTGATATTATTGATATGCATATAAACTCTGAACACTCTGAAACACCTTATAAAACCACAGGAATTATTTTCTCATTTTCTGAAATTTGCCTGACCTAAGCGGTGAGAAGGACAAAGGCTTGGTCCCAAACGACTTTTATTTCTTCAGCTGGGCGGAATGGAAATCTTTGATTAACTTTTCTGAAAGGTGCCTTAGATAGGAAACACGGGAGCTCCCACTAGATCACGTGAAGCCCTCTTCCCTCCTCACCAGTGTAGTTTTTCTTGCTGTTCCAGTCTTTGGATGTTTAAGCTTCACTGCATCAAATGATAAATGTCTGTTTGATACGAGGAGGCTTTATAGTAAAGTAGGAAATAAACATTGGTGATTGTATTTGTACCCTAGTCAAACACAAGAGTGACATTTAGTGTTCTTTAGTACATGTGTAGTGGGATCTAGAAGATGATATAGTGGATTATAGTCAGATCTTGTGGGAAATCTTTTTCCTGAGATTTCATCGATGCAAATAATGATGGAGACTGGTAATCTGGTTCAGCTGTAAACAGGAACTGTAAAAAGTAGCACACCGTGGCTCAGTGGTTTTGTACTAAGGAAAAAGGAACAGGTCATCCTGCTCTCGCTTCCAAAACAAGAACAGTAATAATAATAATAATAATAATAACAATAATAACAACAATAGCCACCTGAAAGGCTCCTTTTGAAAGGGCCCACTGGTGGTCGTTCTCGGTTGAACCCAACGTCCAGTGACATCGATCGAATCGCTCACTTCCTTTTCTGTCCGTTCCATGTCCTCCGACACACATACGACACCCATCATGACGTTACCGTGACAGCGGATGATGGTGATAGCTGGGAATGTGGATGACCCACCTGGATGGACATTTAGAAGACGAGAGAGTGACATTGTGTTTGTTTGTCAGGTGTGAATTCATTACGAATTCAATGATGAATTCAGTGAATTCATTCATCAATTCATTCAGACCACACACGTGAAGTATGCATGTGTATGTCTGCAGACATATTAGCATAAAACACCCTAAATCAAAGCACTCTACATGCTGATCTTCATGTTTATTATGTCTTTTCTCTTAAAGAGGAACATTCCGGATGTAAATGTTTATTTCTGTCCCTGAATGTCAGTAAAAAGAAAAACAAAAAAATGGACGTTCCATAGAAAATACCGGTGTACATACACGCACGTTCCCACAGATGGTCAAGGTCTACTTCCACCCCCCCCGGTATGGCTCCTGCAATGATAAATGAACTATAGAAGCCCCAACATAACCCATCGCTTGATTTACCAGTTGAAGTCCTTCAAATTATTCAGCTCATCCACAGAAGAGGGAAAAAGCTGTATAATTGGCACCTGATGCGGGGACAGAAAATCAACAGACACTAGTCGTATGAGTGTGCTCATTATGTTGCAGAGGAAGGTTGGTGGAAGGGCATTCATCATCACAGAGCTCCGGCACCTCGCCGGCCTCTCCTCCATGATCACACGCCACGTAAAAATGCTCGCCTGCGTCTTTTTCACAGCGAACGTATCCGTCGCATCCCACCTCATCTGTCTACGGCGTGTGGAGGGAAGGTGTCGACACCGGTGTTCATACTCTAGTCTGTAATCAAATTAAACCCAGACGTGAACGATGAGCGATGCGCCTCTTGAAGTCACGTTCTACGCTGTAAGATGCTAATGTTTCATTCATCATATTCATCATTCCCTGTTGCGGTGAGGAGTTTAGTACCAGATAGTAGCAGAGGTGGTGTTTTCCAGGGAAGCAGTCCTTGTCACTGAAGTCACCCATTAGATTCATTTCCAAATGGATGTGGAGGGTTGCAGGCACTTTGCCAAGCCCCTCTGCTGCAGCTCTGACCTACGTCAGGAGCATAAAATATTCATTTTTTTATCAGATCTAGATGATGTTGAGCGGGTTTATAGTCAAACACTAAGTACAATATGCTCAAACTGATAGTGTGTGACTCAAATACTGAATCTGAATAATGTTCAATAAATGGGTACAATATGTCCCAAAGAACTCTCCGCCAACTGTTGACTTCAATGCTGTTCAGTGTTTTCCAAATTTCCAATTATTGGTGTAATGGTTCAGAAAATGAAATGATCAACATCCAAAGCAAGTCAAGGTACGTTTAATTGTGTAGCACATTAGAACAATGAGGTGATTCAAAGTGCTTCACAAAAATAATATTAAAAAATGAACACTACAGACTCTGGTCGATGTAAAATACGTTAAAAAACTACAAGTGGGTTTAAAACACTGGCATCTAGAAAAGAAAAAAAAGATAAATGGACATTGAAGACACTGTGTTAAACCAAATTAGTTTAGAGTTTGATGTGTGTTTGTGCATCTTGTCGTTTTCTTTCACTGCAGAACTGTCGTTTGATTGACAGATTTATTTTCGACCTAATCAGGCGATTTACTGCAAGCAGCAGGACCGATCTGAGGAGTTGGACACTCGTCCGTGTGTCTTATGCTTTTAATTACAATCTGTACGAATGGAGTCAGTAATTAACACCGTAGCGTCACATGTGCGTCTGATCAGACGCTCGGAATGCCATCGTTTTGTCAGGCTCTGTGGAGGCGAGCCAGGTTTACGCGACACGTGTCGGAATAAGCCCCGTGTGTTATTAAGATTCGCCTGTTTCTTGTTTAATCAACGGAGAAACACGGAAACCAGCGAGGTAATTGCATGTCAGCGCTAAACAACATGTGCAGTGAGTTCTTACAGCCAGGGCGCTTCCTACAGGGGCATCTTATTTAGTTGGTGCTTTATCCTCCCTGAACTCGGCCTGACATCCACAATATCTTGTCAAACAGTTAGCGCATTTTGTGTTTTAATGAGGGCCGCTGCCCCAGGGCCTCTGTCCATCCCTCATCTGGATCGGACAAAACACAATTGTTAGAATGCCGGTTCACTTGAATTCACCCATTTATTTCTTCCAAGGCTGTTTTCTTTTAAGCAGGGTAAATATTTTACGCACACAAGACCTGCTTCGCCTTCGAGACCCTCCAAATGTAAAGCTGCCCTCCCGACAGTGGCAGAGAGATTTACACCACATTTCTGCACATGAAAGAGCCTCATTGTGCATTCACAGAACCTGCCCCCGCCACCGAGTCTTTGAACTTCCATTAAGCCATTTATCGCCATGCAGTGAAATTCATTTCATTTTCCTAAAATTGGGGCTGAATGCCCTCTCGCCTCCTCCGCTGTAGATTCTGACCAGGATGTTAAAGGTTCTCAAGTTCCTTTTGTTGCTCACTGTTTGAATTCAAGGACGCTATCTGCGGACTGTTCTTCCACAAAGTCTAATACAGTTGTTGTGTCTCCTACTTACTTTGTGACTCTCTTTTCCTCCAGTTGCCCCATCTATCCATGAGATTAAAAGCAACGGAGTCGGCCTGGGACGCACAGCCTTGATAAGGTGCGAGGCGGCCGCTGTGCCTTCTCCAACGTTTGAGTGGTACAAGGGGGAGAAAAGGTGAGCTGACTGAGACAAGATCTGCGCCACAAATACACTCTACACCTACCTTTTTTATTTTTAAACCAGAGTTGGTAACAAAGGGGCAGATATATCCTATATATAGTCATTTTTCTAATTGGCCGTCAAGAATAAAAACGTGGCGTCACTTGCCGCTGAGTGCAGCAGCTCGTCTCCAGCGGCGACACCAGTCGCCATCCAAATCGATAAGTGGCTGCGCTCGCATGTGCTAAACGAGCTGTTGGAGAGGAAGATGAAATGTGTGGCTGCAGCGGTCAGTCCGAGAACTACCAAGAAGCTAATACGACCGCTGGAAAGTGTCCTAGTGATGATGATGTTTACGGCGTGTTGTGTTTATCAGTTACAATTTCAAGTCCAATAATTTCACCGAAAGGTTCGCGACAGAAAAATGTGCATTTTTCTCCAAAGAAAATTCTTCTTCCTCCAAGTCATGTGTGTCCTGCCCTCACTCTGCTGATGTTTGCCTCGGAGCGAAAACCCTCAAATCACCCTCAGCATATACATCAGTCGGTGTAAATTCAAGTGTCAATTCTTGAATTTAAAAACCAAATTAGCCCATTACCCATCATTTACCCACTCCTGGTGAGCACAGTCTCAATCATCAGCTCACACTGTGATAATTGTAATTATGGGGTGGATTCAATTTATTCAAATTGCTAAGGAGGCAACTTGGTATGATTCAGGTCTTTACTTAATTCAAGGACTTTATTCCGTGACTTCTTCTACGGCTAAATGTTGATTTCTTGATTTCATGTTCGGACTGTGTGGATACTTCATTTGTTTCTGTACAGCTTCACTGTGTGTGTGTATTGACCAAGAGAAGACACAATCTCATGCTAAAATCTCTAGTCAACAACACAACCAGCTCAACTGACATGTGAGGACGTTGCTGTGGGAGATTGATCAGCCCACTGGCTGCACCTGAGATCAGCCAGAATCCTCGTTTCATGGTCGAAAAAAGTTAATGAGTCAAGTGCTGGACATGGAGCAAGGTGACAAAACCTGTTGTTGATCACCACGGTATAATGAACCATTAAAATACTTCTTTTCCACCCCGACATGATGCATGAGCTGATCAGCACCGCAGGCAAACAGAAATACATTCTACCTTGAGTATCTTCTCCTTTTAACTGCAGGTTTTCCGGCAGGGTTAATTGATTTGTGGTGGCGTACCACCACATCAGCATGTTTTTCTTCCTTCCCAACGTTTTTCTCTGCATGATGGTGCAGCTCCACTTTAACACAACTGATTGTTTTTGACTATGACTACTTTGTTCAGCCATCAAACTAAAGTATGCCCAATGATATTAAGCTAATGAATTTAAATATTTGTCCTTTTTTTCAATCAGCCTGCCAACAAATTTTATTTTATTTTATTTTATTTTATTTTATTTTATTTTTTCAAGCTCTTAGCTTTTCCATGTCCTTGCCCTTGGATTCCCAAGCCCAGGATTCACAATGTTCCCCACTGTGAAACTGTAGCAGGAACCCCACGGATAAAAACAAACTCAGCTGTCATATCTGCAGTCGTCCCATGATGAGAATGCACAGCATATGTTGTTACTGTGAATTTTAATATCCAACCTGTGAAGGATGATCACAGCCACTGAAGTAAACAATGAATTCCTCGTCAGTTTAACAACACAACTACCAGACAAATGGAAAAGGGGTTTTATTGTAATCCTCCTCCATCTGCAACAGAGAGATGAACAACATGTCAAGTGGCACCCAGCTGCTTCACCTCTGGGTCATTCCTCTCCGTTCTCAGTCTTTCAAGCGTCTTTCCGAGGCGAACGTGTCAAGCCAAGGAATAAATACATCTGTTGAAGAGGGTGATGAAGTGCCGTTCAGTGTGAAGCTCTGCTGCGGATGACAAACATTTGCGCTGCCGTTGCCACTTCGCCGGTGACATTTGTGTACGAGGGTGAGGAGGAAAGAGCTTGTTGTGATTGTGCTCTGTCTACAGGATTATCAAGGGTCAGGGAATCGACATCAAGAGCCTCAGTTCCAGATCAGTCCTCACAGTGACCAACATGACAGAGGACCGCTACGGGAACTACACGTGCGTCGCCACCAACAAGCTCGGGACGGCCAACGCCAGCATGGCAGTCATTCGTAAGTAGGCGTTGTACCTGCTCGTTATCGTGCCTGCTTGTTGCTGACCGGAGTGGTGACGACTCGGTGGGCCGAAAGAGTTGTTGTGTGTGTGAAAAGAGAGTTTGTGAGCACAAAGGCTTTTTTTCTATCATCTGTGCTTTGACAAGGTGAAAAAAAACCCACCAATAGTCCAACGTTAACGCAGCGCTGCCACTGCTCGCCCACATGTGAGGTAGACGTGGTTTCTTCTGTTCCTGCCTCATTTGCAGCCTTTGGTGTGCTGAAAGTTGGTCGTCTATGATGGCTGTGTGTGGGTTTGTTTGTTTGTTTGTGTGTTGGATCGGAGACATTAGACAGACATCAGGAGTATCTGATGAACAACGGGGGCTCCCTGCGCTCAGGTCAGTCGTCTTCATCCCTTTCACCGTTTTCAGTGTCATCCAGCTCAAAGAGCCGATGTGCCACTGATGTGCTGCAGAAGGTTCTGGTTTAATATTCAGCACAAAGCCACATTTACAGAAGTGAATTCAGACCTAGTCGGAGGTGCGTCTTTGTGATATGTTCCAGCAAAGTTTTCTGCAATGACGTGTATTTTATGAAAGCCTGCAATCACGGAGGTGGAGCTGAGTCAAAACTTTGGATAAGGAGCTTTGAGCTTGAAGAGGTGGAAACCTTGATTCAGGTTTACAGTACATCTACAGTACATCTTGTGTAGCTGGGTCATGGATGAGTCCGTTGGGTTTGATTCTTAACACCAAAGGCTGAGATTCATTAGATGCACTGATGGCCCCCTGACGTATAATAGGACAACAACAGGTCCAGGGATGGTCCTGACAGAAGGTGCCAGGAGCACCAGTGACTCAGTCCAGTCACAAACAGACTCCTTCTAGTGGATCATCTCCTCTCCCTGGATCCACCTTGTACCTGTGTGGGATGTGACTTTCAGACACTTCCAACAAGAAACTTTTCCTCCTTGTGTTGCGTCTACAACACCTTCCCCAGCGTGTTCCCCAGTCTCGGTATCTGTGGTGTTCAAACACAGACGAGCCCATCGAGCCCAAAGACAAGCAGCAGGCAGTCGGGGTCGGGGATTTCCCCCGAATGTTTCAGAGCAAAGATGGGTGAAACATATCAGTTTAAATGTATTCAGAGATGAAATATGAACAGGTGAATTCAATTATTCACCAGCCGCGCTGCCCCCTCTGATGATAACATTGTCCCGAGCAGGCCAGAGACTCGGCGTACTGAAAGACGTTTCTCTACTCTCGGCAGTTGTCAAAGACGCGCTGCTCTCTCCTGTTTGTCGATGCACAAAGAGCATCAAAGGCCCGTCTCAGATCCTCCAGTGGCCGGTCTTAATGCGACACAGGTGGGGGCTCAAAGGCAGCGTGGCGGAGGAACCCTCAGAGCAGCTCCGGCTGCTGCCACACCAACTCGGCTCCATCTCTGCCCGTCTCCCTATCGCATTTTGTTTCTCTTATCTGATTCTCGGAGCGTCTCTCTTTGTTTTGTACTTTCTTCTTAGTTTCTCTCTCTCTCCTGCATCCACGTGCATCCTCCTCTCTCTCTCTCTGTCTCTGTCTCTCTCCACCCCCCTAAAGGAAGAGGGCTGCTGTCGCTCTTAATGAGAAATGGCAGCAATCACCGCAGCACACGTAGCGCAGATAACCAAAACTGCAGGTTGGTTTTCATGCAGGGGACTTTGGATTCTTATTTCAGACACATTCGATCGCCACCAGCTACGTCTCCGTCTGAAATTTCCAACAGAACTGTTTCCATCACCTGTCCAGAGGTAGTGAGCGTGTGCAGTATGTGTGAATCAAGGGGGGGTTCTAGTTTGAATTTTGGCGTTTCCATCATTATTTTCCGACGTGATACTTCTTAGATGCACCGGGGGCTGGTGATTAACCCGTATGCTAAGTGGACAGAGCATCATGTAACAGGGTGAATTCTAAGTAGCAGCACAACATGGTGGGTTGAAGATGGTTCATGTTGTTCTCTGAGGCGTCTCCGCATACGCAGCCTCATATGATGGATAACGTAAGTTACAGCAGTCAAATGACACACGGATAATGTGGCTTCACAAGCAGGTGTGTTGTCTTGGCCCCCACTCCTCGGTGAACTCCTGGCTGCTCTCTAAAGTCATGAACGCCCTCGCTTTCCACCGATCCACCTGGAAGACGATAACTGATGCTTTCAGATGTCATGACGTCATCGGTTTCCCGTTGACATTCTTGTGCACCACTCCGATGTGTTCCCACAGCATGAAGACTTCAAACCGATGAGGTCAAGTACACGGGACCCCACTGAAGACATCATAAATACACGTTTCTATCCTATTAGTTAAAGGTCCATATTATTTAATGGAATTGATGAATTTAATTTAATGAAAAAGACACATGCACGTTTTGTGAATTGGTGTGTGTGTGTGTGTGTGTGTGTGTGTGTGTGTGTGTGTAAATAAGTAATCAAACAACAGAAATCGTCGGCCATTAAGTTGCAAACAGTGCAGGACAAGAACCTGGACTGACGGATCTGATGAACATATCAATAAACTGCCAGGGTTGTTTTGGGTTTCTGTGTCTGCAAATGAAGAATGAGTATTCATTTGATCTCAACAGAAGCAGGTGTGGACGATCTGGACGATCTGGGTGTTCGTTGTCAGTGGATCACTGGCCCCTCTTCTCCCTGTATTTACCTCTTCAGGCTCTGGCTCCACTCAGACCTGACAGTGCATACAACACAGACGTAATTGCCTTTAAATGTGCTTCCGAACCGTTTCTGTCAGTCTGTAGTTGCAGTTCGGTTCCAACTGACACTGACACAAACTGACACTGGATCGATACGATTGTTCTACGAGTGTTTTCACACCCTTTGGTTGGTTTTTGGTTCGTTTCGGCCTCCAGTCTGAGTCTTTGCCTTCTCTGAATCCCGTCAAACTACACGAGAACGTCAGCGCCACCTTTTGGTGATTGTTCTCCTTGACCCAGGAAGAAGCAGAGTGTAGTAGAGTGTAGAACATTTGGGAGAAAAAAGGCCTGGAAGGGACAGAAAATGAACCATTTGGTTCGAAGTGGTCAGAGAGGAGGGTGTGAAACGCCGTCACTCAAAACAAACACCCCTGTAACAAGCATATATGTGGAGTATTAGATGTATCCATGTTTGAAGGAAAAATAGGTCACTGTTAGTTCTCTTTCTTCTGATCTATTGTTTCAACTCCATTCATCTCATGACTTCAGTCCCTGTTTTAACTTTCTGTTCCATTTGCTGGCTGGAAGTGAAAAGACTGAAGCTGCTCATTCCAATTTTCTGAGGAGTCCTCCAGCTTAATTGGTCAAGCTCTTATCCCCCAGCCCACCTCGGCTTAGCCCTGGAGGAGATTTTCTCTGCCTATACCTCAGCCTTCATTTCATCCTTCAACCCCCCCACCCCTCTCCCCCACCTCCACCCCATCACGCCGAGTAGTAATCGTAACGGACTGATGGGGGGGGGTGACTCCTCTGCTCTCCATCACTGCTCAGCGTCCCTCAGGCTGGAGACACAACTGCTGGATAGTTGGTTAATGAACGTCGTGTTGGTTCGTCACACTGATCAATCATCGTATGCGTCGCTGTCATTTCAGCGCGTCTCCCCGTGTGCCATTGTTGTTGATGAGGCCGTTTGCCTCCACACCCTGTGATTGCACCTGAGTCACGGAGCGCTGAAGCAGGGAAACGAGTGCTAAAGGTGAGACCTGAAATGTGGACGTGTAATATCGGCAAACGACACTGAAGCCGTGTGGGAATTGGAAGCCAGAGTATTGAGCTTTTTTCCCAAGTTGGACTCATCTGCGTGTGAAATGGTTCCCTCGTGTTTGTCAGCACAGGTCGCTCACAAAGGTGGTTGTTTTCAACCAAATGAGTCGAGCGTTTCCACGTAGGTGTTTTCATTTGGAACGTTCACATGTGAACATGAATAAATTGTCACACGGTGGGGAGGAAGTGTCCTTCCCCTAAAAGCACCTCTCCAATGTTGTGCCATTTACTTACCATTTGTATGCCTGCATTTCCATATTCAAGCAATCAGAAAGTCCATTAACATTTTCCAGTCACTTTGCGATGGGGGGGTGTTTGGTGTTCATCCAGCAGCCCAGCAGCCCAGCAGGTGTCGGACTTTACGGCCGCCCTCCCTGACGCTGGCAGGGGCGGGGCGTTCATCCCTGGACGGCCGAGCCCTGTGCACGTCTCCAGTCGTACACACTGAGGGACGCATTAAAAACATCGGAACACGAAACAGAGAGTGAATAACAGATTAACTGGCTCGCAAGCTCCTCAGCACCCGCTGGGCCGTCATGTGAGAGCGATAAGGAGGAGGATGTTGAAAAAGAGTTGGAGGACATGGTGGATTGAACACCCAACGCTGCAAAACTTCCTTGTTTCTTCCTCTTATATTCCTCTGACAGGATTTTCTCGTGCCCTAAAGCAGAATAACCTACAAATAATATCTATTTGTAGATGGCTGATGGAGTTGTAATGTAAGTAAAGTAAAACTGGGCTGTCAAGTTCTATTTAATCAAAGTATTCAAAGCATGATGAGGGCTCTTCCTCTGATGCTTAGATAAATGAAATATAAATGGAGACGTCATCTTTAAAGAAGCCCAGCCCTGCTCATTAGTATGTACAAACCAATGCAATATATCACACGTCGTTGTTGCCACAGTAGTTATCACAAAAATACACATGAATACCGACATCGAAATACAAGAAGGACTCAGTCATGTTACATAAAAACAGCCATAGCGACAGGAAAACCTGTGGGGAAAACTTGGTGATGACAGTATTTGTATCCATGACATGACAGGATACACTGAGTTATAAATCAGTAAGATCGACAAGACAGGTTTTCATTCCTTCACTCTCACTGCCGTGAAACATTCAGTTCTAGTATGGAGTCGTTATTCGATTTATTATGAGTATTTAAAAAACAGACATGAGAGAACAGCAGCAGGGTACCAGTACCCAGGGACTGATAAAGGTCCAACAGTCATCATAGAGTGTGTGACATTGTGTGTGTGCAGCTATGAAGATATTCCCCGTCAGAGATACGGTCCAACGTCTGAGAAATGATCCACAGCTGAATACATGGACAAATATGAATCAGATAGCACCAGCCTGCTTGTTTGAATACAGAACTGAGAACCTCCTCCAGGAGGATGCAGTGAAACATCCCCGTTGAAGAGAAGACACAGTGGACTGAGGCTCCGGCGGTACACAGAGGGAATGACTGCTGATTCCGACACAATTCGCCCTTCAAATGGAATGATGAAATCAAATGAAAGCACCTGTTTTATTGTCGCTGGAGCCCGTTAAACAGCAACACCGTCATTACACGGTTGTTTGACTGCTTCAGAAAGGAGAAAAAAAAAACACGATGCACCCGTCCCCCCCCCCACCACCACCACCACTCGTTCTCTACTACTGAAATGGCCACATTGATGTGTAAATGGTTTTGAATGGAAGGCGTGAGGAGGCTGCTGCATGGCCTCGATAAAACACGGCGCCACAACAAAATAAAAGTGGCGTCGGATTGTGTGAGGTGTAATGACAGCTGCTGTGGATAAGCTCCTCCTCTGCCATGAAGCCTTCAAGAGTAAGTGTCTAACACCTTTGTGGGAAGTATAAATAGTTTAGCAGCATGTAGGAGTCAGGCTGCTCATGTGCCAAATACGATTCCAGAAAAGTCTTTGATTAGAACAACCGCTGCAGCACTCGGAGTCCAGCTCTCCTGGTTGAAGAGCGGCTCTGCTGCGCTTACACGTCCCCAACTCCTCTGGCACCAGGTGCTCGGCAGAGCGCACAGAGGAGGTTTACGTTACAGCCATGACTTTGTACCCAACGAGTATAGATAGTTCCAGAAGCACTGCGAATCAGACGTTCGCTGGGAGGTTTGGAAGGAAGTCAGGTATTGTTCAGACCTTAGGGTCAATAAGATTCATCAGTGTATTGTTATTATTATTATTATTATTATGACTGTCCTTTGTTTTCATTGATGTCCCACCTCCTGCATTTTGTATTATTATTATTATTTATGAATGTATTTATTTGTTTTGGAGATGTTCA
This sequence comes from Aeoliscus strigatus, assembly GCA_901007665.1. Lineage (NCBI taxonomy): Eukaryota > Metazoa > Chordata > Actinopteri > Syngnathiformes > Centriscidae > Aeoliscus > Aeoliscus strigatus. Next base: position 216,834 of record CAAKHB010003966.1, read on the forward strand.
TGACAGTGGTATAGTGAATACATAGAACAGATGACAGATAGGACATGACAGAAGAACACCTGAGCAGCACGACTGGAAGCCCAGAACGGTCTGAGGGGGGGCCCCACACCTCTTTCCTCTCAATGTTGCTTTTATTCCTTACATTATTCATTTGTTTTTATTTTAAAAAAGTAGATTAAAAGTAGAAGGACATTAACGTTCCTTGTAAACCAACCTTCACCTAAAGTGAGGGCCGACGTGTCTCCATGTGACGCTCGTAGACGCTCGTGTGCGGTGACAAACTCAACTGAACGTTTCTGGGTGTCACGTTATTTCACCGTCCAAATGCCACGGGTGGCGCAGGCTGAAATGAGTTCATGAAGTAATCACATCCGGGCTCTGGGCTCCCTCCTCAGCGGGCGCGGTGGGGTTTCTTCTGTTGCTTTAAGACCAGAAAAGAGACGATGTAGAAGAACGCGGCTGTAAATTGCAGAGGAACAAAAAAAAGATGTAGCTGATGTGACCTCAGGAGGTGCAGGTGTGATCCCTGGAACACAGTCAGATGTTTTGCTTTTCAATCCCAAAACCCTCCTCTGGGTGTCCAGGGGGTCCCGGGTTCCATTTCCAAGCATGTTCCGGTTGCATCTTGCCACAGAGCCTCTGCTCCTGAATGCATGGCGACGACTTGTCCATTCCCCGTCCTTTTGTCCTTTTGTCCTTTTGCATGCATTTCTTTTTTCTTTTTCTTTTTTTTCCTTTATTTTAATTTTCCGTCTCCATTCTGTTAATAATACATAAATGTCCTCTTTCCCTCCCCCTCCCCCTTTCCCCCCCTCTCGTCCCCTGTAGCACTTATTGAACCCACCACCACTAGTGCTGCCTCCAGCCCAGGTCAGTATATGTCACCATGCTGTACACCCAGTCAGCCAGGAGGCGCTGCCTCACCCAAGCAGAGCCCCAACCTCCATTGTCCCTGGTTTCAATTGGCTGGCTGGATGCCTGTCAGGTGTACAGCTTCATCGTCTTTGATTTGCTGCTGCTGCTTCTTTTTTCCTGTTTCTTTTTTTTTTTTTTTTTTTTTCATCATCTTGGGTTCATGCCTACAGCCTGGCTACATATACCTCCATTGCAGCACCCTCCCTCCCATTCCTCTGCTTCCCCACCCCCACGTGGACCAAAGAGTAGCATCATCAAAGCGTCTGTTCATAATGCTGATGTCTTCCTCCTCCCCTTCTTCGTCTCTGGCCACTCTCAGCTGTACGCCGTCGACATCAAAGAGGGACGCCGTTGGTGGCAAAGGCCCTCAGTTCACTGTCGGAAGAAGGAAACTGTTGTCTTTGAACGTCCCCTCTCTTTCTGTGGTGTAATCTTTCAGCATCCCTTTCTTTTCCTCTGTTCTATCTCTGTGGAGAACAATCAGCTGGCTCTCTGCCACCCCTTTTAAACCTGATGTGTCCGTGCTGCTGCTGCTGCTGCTGCTGCTGTTGTTGTTGTTGGTGGTGGTGCTGGTTCGCTGTCGGTGTCTCCCTCGTTTCCCCTCCTTGCTGTACCCTGCCGCTTCCATTCCCGTAGTAATCCCTCCCGCCTGGTCGTCTTTTCTCCCTCTCTAATGGTTTTAAGCAAGTTACAGGATGTAATCTCCTATGCTGTTACATTATTTCAGACTAATACAAATGCACACAAACAGTCAGATGCATGCTCAGCTGAAACACGCTGTGCTGAAATATTTACCCAAATGCGCCTGAACACATAATCATGTGGATTCATATGTGTGGGGGCTTTGCTAAATGTTTTTTGAGATTTTTTCTTTTTTTTTTGCATCCATCCACCGTGAATAGACGTTGTTGTTGACTCAGCTCTGGGATTAGCATGAGCTCCCCTCCATTCTCTACCTGTGCTTCTGAGCCAAACGTAATTATCAATGGAGATTCTGCCAAGATAAAATGTTAAAATTAGCTCAGAAGTGACGAGCAGTCCCGGCATGGCCCTGAACTTTCATTTCTTATAACGCTTGCAGAACAAATGACAATTTCATGGTCCAGAGGAACACCAGTGGGTTCAGTCGGCGAGATAAACTCACTCAGCAGCCCACTGTTCTTGTTTTGTTCCAAGTTTCTGAAGTTAAAGTTTTTATGGTGACCCTGCTAAATGGCTGGGCAAAGGGGTATTATTTTACATCCCGGTAAATTGGTCCTTGTCCCAGCATTGTGTAATCGTGTTAAATAATTCATCTTAACAGGTTATTATCTGCTTTTATTTCCCCTGTGAATGCGTTTGAGGAAGGAAATTACAGTTTGTAAGGTAAGCAAATCAGGAGATCTTAAGTGGAAACCCTGTCCTAGATGTTTCTGTCCACTGAGCGGGGGCAAATGAAATCAAATTACAGAAAGAAAACAGTGCAGGCAGGAAGATCAGTGGTGGGCCTGTTATCTATGACCTTTCAACTCGAAGACCACCGAGATTGTGCGTTTTTCATGTCGCTGACGTTCCCAGTCAGTATGTAGAACGGATGGTGACCATCCACAGAAGTGGTGACTGGTGCGACAGTCTGACAGCTGGGACTTCCTTCTAAAGCAGTGGGCAGTGTGTGTGTGGACTTGGCTGGAGGCAGCGTGGAGGCTCACGCGCTCCAGCTCCGTCGGGCTGGAAGCGGGCGGTGTGCTCGGCGGTGGAGGATGATGGATGCGCTGAGCGTTTTTCTGGATAACCCCTCCCACCCACACAGCCACGGACCGCGGCAGATGGCCGGTGCGTTCAGCCACGGGCTCATCCCGCCCAGGAGCTCGTCGAAGCGCTTCAGGCGTCCGCTCCAGCCGGTCGCTATCAAGACTCCACACATCAACGGTGACTGTCCTTAGCCAGCTGTGACCCTTCACCCCGCCAACCCACTCGCCCGTGATGTCAGACTGGTTGCGGTGATGATTACACCATCTACATATATTAAACACCTGCCCGCGACTTCCTGTAGGGACGATTTCCCACCGTCCTATTGGTCTTTATGTAAATCCTTGGGGGGGGTTTATATTCCCACTAGGCATGACAGAAAAGAAGGTCTGAGCTGATTATTTTTCCAATGTTTGTGTTTTGTTGAGCTCTCTCAATCTCTTTTGAGGGGGGGTTAAAACATAAGCTCATCTGTTCCAAACAGACCAGTTCTTATAAAACTTGTTTGGTCGTAGGATAGTCGACCTTTTGACCTGTGTCACGCGGCTGTAACCCACAGCGTGGCCTTCGATATCATTTGATCCCCCTTTCACTCCCACTAGCAGGGAACGCTTATTCCGTCATGGCTGTTGTTTTTATCCTGGTGCTCCGTAAGCGGTCCCTCTGCCTGCACGTCAACCGGGAACAGACCCCGTCTGCTGACTCCGACGGCGTTAAGCCTCTCCTTCCTTGAACATATGGATTTCTGTATGTCAACCTAAACGTGCCGCACCGCCCCAGAGCGGCTGGCGTCGTGCCGATCTGTCATCTCATCCCAGTAAAATACACAATTGTTCCTTCCACTGAGCCTGATGACTTGGCTTTGCAATGCATGTGCATTAGTGTCAGTTGACACAGCCTGAGTGAAGACGAGGGACGTGTCGGTCCACTCATAGACTGTATAAAGAACAGGTCACGTCTGTAGGCGGGTTGATGTTAATCGCTGTTCTTTTTTGTGAATTTATGACAAACCGACGTTGAGATTAAATGCCCGCTTCGGTGGTGGGACCCTACGTCGGTGGTCTAAAGGTGTGAGGCGCATGGGTGTGTCACAGTCACTCACTAGTTAGACGGCGGGTTTTCAGGCACCGTGGTGGAGAGACTACACGGGTTGGACTGTGTTTTAACCGGCCGATCAGAGTCACCCGTCATTCCCTGGTGGTGAAACGGGAGCATACGGTGGATTGCTGGTTAGATGGAGGACTGACCAGGTGCACTGACGCTTTGCCGTGAGCTTTATTCCATCTGAACAGGGCCCTAAGTCGGACGGGATACCTATTGGGATGAATAATCGGAACACTGGGCCGTCCTGAAACGAAAGGCATGAAAGAATTCCACTGAGGAAAATGGGATCAGCTCAGGTGACTGAAACTTTAAGACACAGCAGTGTTTTTGTTTTTTCTTCACGTCCTTAATTTGCATCAGGATTCATTCATGACACTGCAGCAGCGGCGCTCACACTGATATTGGATTCTTTGGATGTCATTGAAAGAGCAGATTAGAGCCACCTGTCCTTCCTCCAACCCCACAGTCAATCCCACAGATGGCTGTCCATCAGGGCCCGTCACCAATGGCGTAACATCTTCACCGTGGTTTTCCCCCTCCAGACCTGCTTTCTTGCCTCGTGCTGCATTTGCAGTTGAGCAGATAAGCAGACTGACATACTTGAGGGGTCAAATAGAACTAGGTGTCAAAACCAGATTGTGAACAGGTTTTTTTTCCCTCCCAGGGCTCCAACTCCACACACAGTTTATCCACCTCCACCTGCTTCCTCCCCCAACCGTACAAACGATAACTCAACTCGGCAGAGTTCCCAAAGTTGTGTGTAGTGCGGTCTCTGTAGAGGGGTGGTGCAGCTATTGTGTAGGTGAGTGGACCCCTGAGTTTTACCACCAAACGGTTCAAACAGAGCTCAGCGTTAACACACCCCGTTCCTGAAGTCGAGTCAAGTAGAAAAAAACCCAAAGCATTTACAGATGAATTAAATAAAAATACGCTGCAGCTGTGAAGTAAAAACTAGGACAGAGTGATTGTGTGAACTCCATGAGACGGCGGTGGTGATGCGCTGGTCCTCCCTCCCCTCGCCCAGCGCGCCCGCTGTCAGACCCACTGAGCTAATCCGTTGGGCAGTGAATTCTCTACCGGACCTTATCGGGTATGGTCGCAAGATCAGGAGCGGTGCAGACCGTCCTGTTTGCTTTGTCTTGAGGTGATACGCTGACCTTCATTTTCACCAGATGCTAACTCCCCAATAATCTGTGCCTGATAAGCAGCGGGTGAGTCATCTATCATACTTGACCTCTGGCTCACTGTAAACACACTCTGCGCCTGCGTTTGGTCCGCTGCAACGGGGAGAGTCCAGCTCTGAATATATTATTGAAATCTGTGGTTCCAAAGGACATTTTTGTGTCCTTAGATTTAAATATACTGTACACTGTATTGGAGTAGAAGATGCCTTTACTGTCAGAAATTGGGAATGTGTTCTGTGTTAACAGTTATTATTAACCAGGGTAAAGTTCAGATTAGTTATGAATAAATCAGTTAGGTTAATAAACGAATGCGGTGCCCAGTGGTTGTTCATGGATTGTCTGCGTTTCACCATTGTTCCAGTTTGGTCTGTAAACTTGTTGCAGGTGTCCTAAGCTGCTGCTGTAGGAATAAACCTGCGTCTGATAATGTGCGCGTCATGCAGAGGAGCCGTCCCAACTCACTAACCTTCCCACAAATATCCATTCGTATACTTTCCTGACAGTCTTAAGACATATAAACATAATTATCCACCTCCAGGGTCTGAGCTGACCTTCCCGCTTTCTACCTGTTTGTTCCTGGATGAATGGCTGTGCTGTCTGTGCCCTCCCCCATATAATTTGACTTTCCCGACCCATCTCTGACTGAGTCTGCCTTCCTCTGCCTCTCTATTTCGTGCTCCTTTGTTCCCACGTGTGCAGCTCTCCTCTTTACCTCTGATTATCTCTCCCACTTTGCATCTCCTCGGGAGTGCTGGCCATTAACTGCAAACCTGGTCTCGCTGTCAGTCCCACACACAGCAGCACACACTACCACTGTAATAACTCTCTCCGATTTAACAAGAAAACTATTCCACAGGGAGCCCATTTTATCTTTCATGTATATTTCTCAGTATAATCTCGGTGTGTGGCATTAAAACTGATGCCTGTCACAGCCTATGGAAGTTTTTGAAATTGAGCCTGAGAATTTATTTCCGCTTCTTCTTTAAGCTCTTGTTGTAGACGTTACTTTCATCCCTGTCACTATTTTATTTTCTCGCGCATAACTTTTTTTTTTCAGATCTAACATCCTGCGCTGTTCCAAGCAGATCAAAGTACATGATGCAATTTAGTTCTTTCAGGTTGTAGCAAACTTCCATATTTTTGATGTCCTGTTTTTTTGTTGTTGTTGTTTTGTTTGTTTTTTGTTATTCCAACCTGTACCTAGAATTCAAAGTTCGACACAGACGAGACAACCACAGGTGGGTAGTTACTGGTTAAAGCACTTTAAATGTGTGTTCTTATTCCATTTCAAATCTTTTCCTCCACTTAAATTGGCACTTTGGCCGCAGCAGTCAGGCTGATTAATACGACGATTGGGCTGGAACGAGGAGCGTGCTTCTCCAACAACAGACAGGACACAGTTGTGTGAGAGCTGAGGCAGAAAATGGATAGTCATTTCCTTTTATGGCCGCTGTAGAGATTCCGTCTTTGTCTATAATTGAGACGCGAGGGTATATTCCCTTTCTGGACAGACTCTAATGGCTTGTGCATTTAGGAGTATGATTGAAGAAAGCCACACACTTACAGTGGAGGCCACAGTAAATCAGAAAAGATGAGTTCTCTGGCCAATTTGTACACGGCAGTCGGTGCTCACCGTGAGGTGATTTAGGTTTTTCCTCTTTGGAGAGAGTACTCTCCACGCAGAGTTAATTGGGTATAATTTTGAGGTAAAAGAGGAAACTTTCAGCGGTAATGGAAAGATGGTCCATGTAGTCATTGCTCTCAGTGAATGTCCTCTTCAGGCTTCACTCAGAGGCTTTTCACTTCTTTGCCACCGCGTTTTTGCATTTGACTCACGAGGGATAAGTAGCTGCTGCCGAACCTCTTCTGAAGCCATCAGCTGGGTTTGACTCATTTTCAGACCTGAAGCCCTCAAGGTACAAAATAATGTCGTATTTCAACGAGGTCTCATTAGAGGTTTGTATTTCCAGCTAATTTCAATGTACCCTTCACCTAAATGTATGACTTGTAGCCAGACGTTTGTCATTCCGTTATTGGTCGAACAAAAGCACAAAGCTAGTCTGCTCCGTTTTATCCGTTTTGATGTCATGTTCATAGATCCTACTTTGGACAACATGGCTGCTTTTCTATACTTGATCTTACAGTCACAGATGTCAGTATTCATCTGGCATTAAGATACTGGTCCTTAATACAGTTACAGTTATCAAATCGAGTCATGTTGTGACGCTATAGAATCCCAGTGTTTCCATGAATTGAAAATAACGTGGCACTGGGTCGAATGAGTTCATAGTCATGGATTTGTGTAATGATCCAACACATTTGTAGTCAAAGATCAAATACACAGTAAAAACACGCAGACTCATGTGAGTAGCACTCATGTGGTAAATATGACATCAATAAGTCAGCGCTTCGTACGAACGAATCAGCTGGCAATGATTTGATTCTACGTCCTGGTTACAACGTCGGGGGTGGTGGGGGTCTGTGTATTTTAGCTGTCATTGTTCCCGCTGACGTTCTGTGTAACTTACCAGCTCTGTTACCGGGAGAAACAAGCTCCTTCCGACCAGCTCCTCACGCGTGAGTCTGTTGTCCAAAACAGACTTCTACAGCTGGATATTGTGTCTGCAAACAGTTGGATCCAGATGTTGGGGTCATATGTGGGGAGGGAGCTGGGTGTGTGTCAAACCAAACCTCTTGTATCCTTGTAATTGGAATGTCAGTATGCACATAAACACAACCCATGATGCATCTGTGATGATCTGTTCAACACCGTCCGGCAAATCCTCCGTCAAATGTGAGTGCACATCAGGCGTGTGGGGGGTGCAGCTGTGCATGTGGTGGCTGATGCCTGTAATTTCATCCAGCTTGATTCATGCCCCTCTGCAGCGCAACAGCCCGGAGACAAGCAGTGCGACTGTAACCCCGTGTGCTCTCTACTTTGTATGAGTACGACTCTGGCACAGATTGATAGGACTCACTGGTGATGTCCTTATCGGCCGTTTGCACCATTCCTATTTTTCGGCGGCTGTCCAAAGAGAGACCCCATTGACTCAGGCCTGCAGTTGTTTCACCTTCAACGGGGAGTTATCGACTGCCGATCTATACGCCGCCCTTATGACACAGCAGTGATCTTGGCCCTCTGCCGTCTCAAATAACACGGTAGATCCTTTACTCTTTTGTTGTCGTAGTTTAATACCTTATTTACTTGTTTTGTCGAGTTTGACGTCTCTGGCGTCTTCCTCTCTGCCCTTTTGGGACGAGCTCGGTGTGGCAGGACTCTGGCACATTGTCGACAATCATCTCTGAGAGGTCTGGAAGGGAAAAGCTGCTCTCGTCTGCACGAACTGCCCATCGCTCACACACACACACACACACACACACACACTGCCTGCAAAAACATGCATAACAAATCATGCTTGCATATGTGCCCCAAAGCTTTCTAATCCTCCTCCTTTGTAGACACACACACACACCGAGCTTCAATCACTGTCAGCAGCCGGAGGAAAAACCTCTCAATCAGTCCAACAACACGTGACAGTATTCCCACAATAACCCCCATTAAAACCTGGGCATATGCATCCCTTGGAAATCTTTTTTTTTTTTTTTTTATTGACAAACCACACCTTGAAGACCTTGGAGGTTTTTATAAACTTGGTTAGAAAAGGTCATGACATTCAGAAATGGCATTCTCTTTGGGGAAAATGGCTTGGATGTCTGGCCGTTGAAGAAGGTTCCTTCTATCGACTCGATTTCTGTGCTGCATCACTTCCAGCGACTTCCAGCGGCCAGCGAAAGCCCCGAGTGCGAGTTGGAGTGTTTCTCAGCCTGTGATGCTCTCGCCTCAAGGCTAATGAAGAACGTCCACGCACGTTAAAACTGCTTAAGCACCTAAATGCTGAGTAGGGCGCCGGTTGTTCGCAGGAGGTTTCTGTGGATGCCTGCGTTTGTGTACGGCGGCTGATAACGGTCGTCACGTATGCACACACACTTTTACGCATCAGTTCACTGCTGCTCCCCAGTCCCTGTTCACGCAACGGAGGAAATAAATGCAAGTGCTTCAGGGTAAAGCCTCGAAGGACCCAAATATAAACCATCAACGCTTTCGTATTCCCTCGGCCGTGAAGCTGATGAGTTATTCAGGGCGTTTGACAGGGATCCACCCTCTTTACATTTACTAATGATGAAAAAGGTCAGTGGACATGCTGAGAAATGCCTTTGGCAAAATAACCTCGGGAACCAATACACCAAGGCTGAATTGGCTTTTGAAGTGATAAACGGGGCGCCCCGTTTTTTTTTAATCCAAGTCTTACACACACACACACACACACACACACACCGCTGCATTCCTGTAGCGTGTTGGAGGCAATCAGTGGTCGGAGCTCCTCACCGGCCTCCGTCCTGTCGCCATGGATGCTGGTAATTAGCGCTGTGGAACCACACGCTCTGTTGTTTCAAAGCCAGTGAGCGGATTAAATCATTTTGCTTTACATTTGTAATTCTTACTGCCATCTAACGGGGAGGGGGGCTCCTAGTGGGGCACCACAGATCTCCATCCCGACATGAAACAGACGATTATTAGGGGGAAGAAGGCCATGTGCCTCGGTGGAAGCGTTCCAAGCAGAAGAAGCCGTCAGGGGAGACGAGTCCTTTCATGATCCTTCATTGGTTTCGTCTTCTACATGACTCTTTCTTTGTGTCAAACAGTTTCACTTCGTATGTGGCTCATTCACTGCCTGTCTGATTCATTTTATGTCTTCCTGCTAACACTAATGGGTCCAACTAATAATTGCATATTGATCCAAAGAGTGTTGAGGAGGTATATACATTTGACCGTGGTGTTCAGAGGATGCAGGTCATATAACATATAGTATTGTAGGGATATATCATGTGACTGGTGTTACCCGTCCTACAAAGGAAGTATTTATATATATGACATCCTGTCATGTTCCCTCCTGTATTGATATCCTGTGTTTCATTTTCCAACAGAAAACCTGCAAACAAACTACGTCAACGACTCATTCCGCCGTGTTTTCACCAGCGGAGGGAGATTTGAGGCTCTTAGCGGTTGTATTGATATTTGCCGCTCTGATCGCCAGCGTCGTTGAACCGGGGGTCGAGCCACCCGTCCAATTTGTCGGTAAAGGCGGACTCATTCCCCTCAGTGGTCCCAGTCGATAATGTTTGACCTCCTGTGAAAACCAGGAACCCGACGTCTGGGGGCGTAGTACACTCCCAGACGGACACAGTCCGCTCCAAAGAGCAGGTGTCACCATCATCAGTTGTGGTGTTGATGCGAGCATGAAAGTTGCACGTCGATAGTGTCAGTGGGGAGCAGAGGATAAGCCTACAGACGGGGGGGATGAAGTGGATTTGGGGAAGAGAGTTTACGATAAGGTCTTTTTAAAGACGTGAGTTGATACTATCATGTCCTGTAAACATCCAGTTGTGTTCCATCCCGACTGACGTAATCATTCACGTTTCAACAGTCAGACGTGCCAGAGGACACCCAAACACTTGGCTGTCATGGCGACCGTCGTGAGCCACGAATTCACTGCTGGTTGCTGGCTGACGCTGCCCCGGAGGGTCACGTACAGGAGGGTACGTGTGGGCGTGTTGTGTTGAACCGAAGTTGCGTGTTGTCAGATGCGGTCGGCGACTGTTGAAGAACGCTTCCGACAAGATGGATCCAGGCTGCCGGCGCCTCAGAGGATAGAGCAAAGACGTGAGGGGTGATTGTTTTTGGTTTCTCGTAGGTTTGAGTCAGAGGTCAAAAGACATTCTGAGTCGAAACCTGAGACCATTTGACCAGCTTGTACTCTTCTAGAGAATTAACGTTCCAGATAGTTCCAGATAAACTCTTATCGTCAGTGTGTCAGTGACAACAGACCGTAGTCACAGTTGATGGTTGTATTTTAGCTTTTTAGCTCGTGTGCTTCAACCTGCAGCACCTGAATCGATGGCACTTACTACCGCTTACTGTAGCTTTTATGTGAACCTCCCGCAGGCGCTGTGGAGACTAGTGCATTGACCGCCTCAGGTTCTATCTTGGAATTATAAAGGAAGGTTTCATGTGTCACGCCAGCGTAGCCGAGGGGCGTTCACTATCAACAGCAGACTTTGACTCAGCGGTAATGAATGCAAACATATGGCGCGTGCCTCCGTTGGCTCCTTCGCAGAGCCTCAGCGAGACATAATCCACTGCACATGCTAATCACTCGCCGATTGATTCGGCCCTTTTTGGTCCAACAATTTCTGTAAACCACAGAATTGATCTGAGAGGAATCAATTAACAGCTCAGGGTAGGTAAATATGAACCAAAACTATGGATTGCTGCGCGCGTAGCGTGACCGTCGGAGCAAACTGTGGCTCAGGCTGTGTGGAGAACCTCAGCCCGAGCGGATTCCGCTCCGAATCGAGTAGCCTCAGGTTGACTGTGATAACCAGGCGGTCAGCGGTGATGAAGTTACCTTATATCAATCATGAGGAAAATACACTTAACCCTCTGCTTTCAGGCCTGCTGTGTTATCTGCACCATAATAGAAAGTGATAAAAGAGACCTGTCTTATCATAATCCCTCATACATAAGAGCAGGGCTTGGCTATTTTGGGAGTGAACAGCCGGGGTAGATGGGAGGAACGCCTCTGGGTGACCATCACATAGTACGTAGCGGCTGCACTGAGGCAGCAGCTCACAGAGACGCAAGTAGCATCAATTAATCATAAAACCTTTCTCATAAGTGGCCAGATTGCCACTGTCATCGTGGGGGTGCTGGAGCTCGGCGGCAGCTGACGCAGCAAAATCCTTGTGTGCCTGCAGCACGACGCGCACAGAAATAAAACCCTGATAAGTGTTGGGAAGTGAGTGAGAGAGAGAGAGAGACGGGAGCCACAGGGAATTATTAGAGAAAGTGGGCATGAGAAACCCAAATATGAGAGGGGGATTATAAGAGCGAGAGAGGGGGAACGGAGGCTGCATGAACTTGCTACATGCTGACACAATTTGTTTGCGTCCCTGTGCATTTTATTAAGCTGCGAACATTAAACAGATTTAGAGGGAGCAGTCAAAGTCAAAGAGTGATTATTCTTTTGGAAAACGCTGCGATTAAAACTGCTGTACACACAGCACTAGTTTTGTTTTTTTGTTTTTTTTGTGGTTTGTTTATACCCCAAACGTGCTGATGTGGTCTTATCCTCCAGATTTAGGGGGGGGGAGTCATAAAACCGTTTAAAAATGGAGATTTACCCATCGGACGTGCATATAAAACACATCATTTGCAAGCCGGCTGATTTCCTGCATGAAGCATGTCCTTGAATTGACAAGTGCAATAGACACATTTGTAGGTCAACTCGGCCGCGCCCCCCCCCCCCCCCCCAGGGCCAGA
>CAAKHB010003969.1:0-13112 GCA_901007665.1 Aeoliscus strigatus
CTTACACCCTCTGTCCTTATATCCTGTGTCCTTACACCCTCTGTCCTCAGTCCCTCTGTCCTTATATCCTGTGTCCTTAGTCCCTCTGTCCTTATATCCTGTGTCCTTAGTCCCTCTGTCCTTACACCCTCTGTCCTCACTCCCTCTGTCCTTACTCCCTCTGTCCTTACACCCTCTGTCCTCACTCCCTCTGTCCTCACTCCCTCTGTCCTCACTCCCTCTGTCCTCACTCCCTCTGTCCTTACTCTCTCTGTCCTTACTCCCTCTGTCCTTACTCCCTCTGTCCTCACTCCCTCTGTCCTCACTCCCTCTGTCCTTACTCCCTCTGTCCTTACTCCCTCTGTCCTTACTCCCTCTGTCCTTACTCCCTCTGTCCTTACTCCCTCTGTCCTTACTCCCTCTGTCCTTACTCCCTCTGTCCTTACTCCCTCTGTCCTTACTCCCTCTGTCCTCACTCCCTCTGTCCTTACTCCCTCTGTCCTCACTCCCTCTGTCCTCACTCCCTCTGTCCCTTCAATGGAGAAACCATCCATAGATGTTACATGTACATGTCGATGTAGAACTACTGCAGTAATAATGATTCAGTTTTACATGGTGATAAATCACAGACAACAATAGTGAAATAGTCAAAAATCACGTGTGTAACTTATTTTCTTTCTTTGTTCCCAGTTTGGATTGACATTTTCAGCAGTTTTTGGCGTCATCATCTACCGCATCACCGTGTCGGCCCTGATGGCAATGAGCCCCGACCCAGAGACCAAATCCAATGTCCGGGTGACGGTGACGGCCACTGCGGTCATCATCAACCTGGTGGTCATTCTGATTCTTGACGAAATCTACGGCGCTGTGGCGTTGTGGCTGACAGAGCTGGGTAAACAGACACATCACCACATCAGAGCTATTCAGTGACAAAACATGTGTCTTCAGCTGACAAAGTGAAGCATTCAGGATGATTGATGAGTCGTTCTTTGGTCACCATCTCATGTTTTATTTCATCATGACAATGGATTTCCAAAATTTTAAGAGACCTGTGTGCGACAATGACACGATACCATCCCGTACAAAAATCAAATGGAATTCTTCTTCCTCTGGTTGGACAGTTTGATGAAACTTTGATGTATTTCTGCGCCAGCCGTCCCATCAACAGTCCCGGGAGGGTTCAACCACATTTACACTCTTATCCAAAAAAGCTCTGAACATAGGCATAGATTGGGAAGGGGAGGTGTGTGAGAGATGGAAAGTGTCTGAGTGTGTGTGTGTGTGTGCGTGCATGTCCGTATTTTAACCTACTTTCCAGCGAAGTGGTCACGTTATAACTACAGTCAGTGACGGATCCACCGCCGCGTATTCAAGTTGGATTTATGCTTTTGCACTGAACTGCCCCTCCCCCATCCTAAGCATTTATACATCGGCATCACTGTGCATTACTGCAGCAATCACATCAAGACCAGCATCATTTCCAGCTCACAAAGCCCCTTCAGGACAGATCCTGTCCTGTTTTCCTTCTATGACTAATTGTTGATGCAGACCCGACACCCGAGCTGCTGGTTTGAAGCATAAATCCAGCTGAGGACTCTTCTAAATTGCTGTCTGGTACACAGATGTCAGGTCATTATTACCGTTTCACTCTGTTTTCCAGAGATTCCTAAAACTGAAACCAACTTTGAGGAGCGTCTCATCTTGAAAGCCTTCTTGCTCAAGTTCATGAATGCGTACGCGCCCATCTTTTATGTGGCTTTCTTCAAGGGCCGGTGAGTCACGCAGCCTGGTGCTCTAACTACCGTGTGTAGAATTCAGGCAATGAGGTGTGTTTTTTTTTTTTTTTTTACAAAGGTTTGCAGGCCGACCTGGAAACTACGTCTATGTTTTCAATGATTATCGGATGGAAGAGGTTAGTGCGCATGTTTATGTATTTTTTTTTTTTTTTGGAGAATAAGTGGAACATCAGTTGATGAAATATGCATGTTGTAAAGAGCGCGTGTCTCGTCAGTGTGCTCCAGGAGGCTGCCTCATTGAGCTGTGCATTCAACTCAGCATCATCATGCTCGGGAAGCAGCTAATCCAGAACAACATCTTTGAGATCGGCATCCCGTGAGTGGACGACGTTCCTTTTTTTTCCTCTTAACCCCCCAGACCCTCCCGATCAAACATTCCTGTCATGTCTGTGCAAAGATACACGCTGTTGTGTAATAGCTTTGCTTTTACATGCAAATCCCAAAGGTCAGAGGTCTGACGTGTTTAAAACCTGCGGTGTTCCTCTCAGCATGACCTCACCTCTTGGGTGAGTCTCGGTAAATGTGCTCGTCTCCAATGGAGGTGTGCGTTCTGCATACCTCTACGTAGATCCACTGAAAGGATCGCACACCTGCCCCCTTAGTGGGTTGTAGTGGGTGGCTGTGGCTCAGGAGGTCGAGCTGGAGGTTCCTGGTTTGAAACCTCCTCCAGACCAAGACACTGAACTTTTCTTTGCTGCTGATGCTGCATCATCTTCTGCCAGCAAGTGCGAATGGGTGAATAATAACACACTCTGTTTAGACCCTATTTAGACGGTTCACAGTGCACAGCGCCCGACGTGTGGGTGTGTCTCAGTCACTTGCTAGTTCGACTGCGTGTTTTTAGACTGATCAAGTGGAACGTGTAAACTCTTCACAGCGGAGGAGACAGATTGTCACGAATACAAGAAAGATCTTACTAAATACCTGTGGCTCCTGTTCATGACCACTAAGACTGGTTTCTTCATTCATTCATTTATCTTCTCAGTTGTCAATGAGCAACTTAGACCAATTAACCTTAACATGCTTTTAGTGACAACCACTGTACCACTGTGTCGCCCTCACTGAACATCGTGAAAAGTAATAAAAGTAAGTAAGTAATAAAAGAGATTAGATCAAGAACTTAATTAATCCCTTGGGATTAATCCCTTGGAATTCTAGCTGCAGCACAACACTGTATGGAAGAGAAAATCCCCCAAAATCTAAGGAACAAGTTATGTAAAGTTAAAAAAAAAAAACAAGGGCTAAGTAGAATAATTATTAATATTTGTCCACATCTGACAGACAGACAGACAGACAGATAGATGCAATAATCTCATTTGAATTGTTTCAAACATTTTGTATGACTCTCGACTCTTGATTTGTGTATTTCCCGTTCACACAGCGCGTAGACTCTTGATGTACTTAAACAGATTGAACGAACGCTCACAAACCACGTCGAGCGTGTTTAGTCGCACCCGTTCCTGTTTGTCATAAATGCAACTTTCCATGTCTGACGTCTCATATATGTAGAACATGTTCAGTCCTGCAGATCCGACAACTGCAGAGAAGCAGCTGGAGGTGAAGCAGCCAGTACCTCTGCCGCACTGCAGGGGGCAGTGCAGAGCACCACCCTTCAGATCTTGTTCTATTGTCCTTCTCTGAGCGTCATATCTGTGTTGAACATGACTCAAACTGACGCCTGCAGCTCAGGAGGTGGACATGCTAAAGCTATCGGACACTAGCATCAATCGCTATGTCTGTGTGAAGGAAGGATGTTTACAGCGCGTACATGTCCCTCAAACACACACATCCACAGCACCACCAGTATTTAATGTTCACACGCTTTTAATAGCAATTGTTTTAAGAGTTTTGGTCAAATGTTCCTGTGAACTAACCTCTGTTTTAATAATTGTATGATGACAGATATCAAACTTATTCAGAATGCATTTATAATTTATAAATATAATAGAATATGTAAAATATCATTGAAATATTATACGGGAAATGAGAAAAAAATACAAGACCATTTAATGTGTAAAAAGCTTGAATATGTGAAAACGTACTGACAGATCAAGTCAAACTGAATTGTAATCGTAGTCGTCAACTGTCGACCTTGATATGTGTCAGTCGATACTGTAAAACGAAGTAATACAACTGATGCTGCAAACGTCTGTAGTATATCAACTTAGTGACTGTCTAATCATACCGATGTTCACACATCACATACATGTACCACGAATGAAAAACAGGGCTGTCGAAGAAATCTATCCGTCATATATAAATATATCGACCTTTCTGTCCGTTATTCACCTCCTCTGTTCGTCCTGACAGGAAGTTGAAGAAGCTGGTGCGTGCATTGAAGGATAAAGGAGCAGAGGAGGAGAAGGAAGAGGAAAGACCTCCACAGCAGTGGAACCTGGACTACGCCCTCGCTCCCTTTGAAGGCCTCACGCCCGAATACATGGAAATGAGTGAGCAGACACACACACACACACACACACTTTAAAGTGGAACATACTTGTAAAATGAGCAGCTCCGCACATGTAATCTTTACAAACCAACATAATCGTCTGAGAGAAAACACACACCTGGACCAGAATGTCACGCACACACACACACACACACACACACTGTCCTCACAGGAAAAGCATCAACATTTGTCACTTGTTGACAGGCCAG
The DNA here is from genome assembly GCA_901007665.1 of Aeoliscus strigatus. NCBI lineage: Eukaryota > Metazoa > Chordata > Actinopteri > Syngnathiformes > Centriscidae > Aeoliscus > Aeoliscus strigatus. The sequence continues at coordinate 4,434 of CAAKHB010003969.1, forward strand.
ACAAAGATAATGACAGTGGTAACATCCACACTAATGTTACATACTTGAATGCTCCCAAACATCAACACACTGTTCATGTACAATGTGAAGTGGACGGTGGTTGACGTCGTACCTGCTGATTCACCTGCTCACACCACGGTCATCAGCCAAAGGAGCAGAAATGAGATCAGTCATTTCTGTTCTCATGTGTTCGTCAAACCCTGACTCAGGTCTGGTGTTGGGTCTTTAAACTGTTTAACACACACACACACACACACACACTCGTCCTAATTTGTGTCCAGTAAATAAATGTTAAAATCCTCCATTTTCTTTGTTTTCCTCCTCAAATGTCCAGTTGTAGCTGCTACAACTGCTGTAATGTTTCCAATGTAGCAGATGGATGGATATCAGAATGGATGTCAGTTACACATGAGCCGGACTACGTGTGAATGAAACGGTTTCAACGTACGTCTGCCAGCCAATCAGAGCCGAGCATTCACCCAGACCCCGGTATAGACATGTTTCATTGCTTTCATAGCCGACGGTATTAGATAATTCATCTGGAGAAAAACATAAAAATGTTCACAACACCTTTTTTAATGCAGAATGCATGAAAATTCAAATGAAAATGAGATATTTGCTCATGTTTTTGTCCGATGGCAATGAAATAGTCAGAAATGGTAATCGAAGCGCAGCGGCAGCTCAAACATACAAGTTCTGGCCCGATTCCGCTCAGAGTGAAACCGGACATGGTGGAAAAGCTGTGGTACGTGCTGATTCCAGACCAGACGGACGACAGCTCGTGTTCCGCTAGCAGGAGCGGAGGGAGGTGTCGGCGGACACAGAGGATCAGGCCGATGTTGCTGCAGGGCGCAGGAAGGAATGTCAGCAATGTCTGAGCGCCGCACTTCACGCACACACACGGGCGGTTGTGGACGTGTGAACAGTTACTTCTCTGTATGGCCATCATCTGTTTCATGTGTGTGTGTGTGTGTGTGTGTGTGTGTGTGCGCTTTGATCGTCCGTGAACCCGTCGACCTCGGCTGGAGGGACACAGGAGGTTACACTAAGCTGGCCCCCCAGCAGTCACCTCTCTGCTGCCGTCTTTTCTTCCTCGCGCCCTTTGTCTCTGCGTGGCATCCCGAGGTGAAGGCGTCAGTCTCCGGCAGGCTGGAAAGCCCCGTTCCCACACGACTAAAATTCCCCCACACAAACCTCATTGTCCTTCTCCCACTTCGCTCCAGTGTCCGGAGGAGGTGAGACGACCGTGATCGGTCAGTGATCGTACGGAAAGATATCCTCCACCGATGTGATGAATGTCTGATAAAGGAGCAGCTGGAGGGAATCAGACTCATCCAGAGACTGAACGCAGCTGAGCAGCTGAACACCACGTGTGTGTGTGTGTGTGTGTGTGTGTGTGTTTCACTTTATTTGTTTGTCAGCAGCAAACAGGTTTAACAGTTTTTTATTGAATGAGGAACCATCCAGACTGGACACACACGCACACACACACACACACACAGTTACAGTGGCGATCAAGTTGAATTATCTGCTTTCGATATACGATCTGAAAAAAACATGAAGAAGCAACTGTGTTTGTGTGTTTGTCGATTTCCATGTCATTCACTGGACAGTCCCTCTTACCCTCACATGACCCAAACATGAAGTGTTTCTCCCTCTTTCGGTACTTTAACCCGACCTTTCCTCAAAGACCTTTATCCTGACATTAACCCTCACGTGAACCTAAACCTACCGTAACCTGTCAAGTCTCAAAAAAGCCCTTAACTTAACTTTATCTTATCCAGACATGTAGTTTGATGTATTTAGATCCATATTGTAGCCCAACGTCTTATCTTTAACCTGACCTTAACCTGACCTTGTCTCCTGAGCAGTGTGTGTCAGTGTGTCTGTCTGTCATTTGTCATGTTCACACACCATGAATCAGCCATCTGAGGTCAGACACACACACACACGCTGACTTTTACACGATTATAGACAGTTCACATCCAGATCCCACTCAACTACCATCAGTCTCTGATTTAGCTTTGGAGGGTGTGTGTGTTTCCTCCCACGCATCTGTCACACAGCACACACACATACACGCACGCGTGCATGTTCTACACATTGCCTCATCATAAAACGGCCCAGTTTAGCTGGTGCAGGAATGTTTAACCTTAAAAGGCATCGTCTGAAGCACCGAGCGAGCTTGGACCGTCTGTGGGACTCCTGACCAGATAACTGACGGTTCGCACGCAGCGATCGTAAGAACGCAATGAGACAAAATGTGTGTGTGGAACACTGTAGCTCTGATCCATTCATCTTCTCCACCATGGGCTGCAGTAACACCACTGTAGAAGAAAAGAAGCAGGAAAACCACACAGCACAGGGTTCTCAGGGACATTTTCAGCCCCAAGCACTCAGATTTTATTTGTCTCTCATGGCGCTCAGCAAACTGACTGTTTCCATAGAAACCAGCATTCACATTGGCAGCTCTTATCGACGGAGGAGAGGAACAACTTCCTGTCTCAGGCTCAGAAACCTCCAGCAGACCCAAGGCTATCTGTGAGACAGGGAGACAGACAAGCAGAGAGACGTGAAGTGACAAGTAGACCTGAGAACAGTCCACCACTGTCCAACCTCAGTCCTCGTCTCCTTTCTCTCCTGCAGTCATCCAGTTCGGTTTCGTCTCCCTGTTCGTGGCTTCGTTCCCGCTGGCTCCTCTTTTTGCTCTGCTGAACAACGTCATCGAGATCCGCCTGGACGCTAAGAAGTTTGTCACCGAGCTGCGCAGGCCGGTCGCTGTGCGGGCGAAAGACATTGGTACGTTTGTGAGAACGTTTCCGTTTCCGCAGATAGAACGGTGTCTGCCGACGGACTTCTGACAGAACTGATCATTTTCTTCACACCAAAGATTCCAGATTTTGGAGGTGGGGGGAAACGCCACATACCGTGTAAACATCACCAGCTCGCAGCTGATTGGTCCGTTCGTCTGCAGTCATCATCTGCCTCTGAGCAGGTGGAATCAGACGCTTTAGAAAGCATTTGAAAAACATGTGAAACGTCATGTTACACCGACACTCTGAACTGAAAGCAAAGTGCTGAGAGTCTTTAAAGATCAGTGACGCCTCCAGCTGGTGAAGCAGGTTATGACACTGACTCTACAACCCCCTGAAAAATGTGTGTAATCCTTTTAGCTGAAAATTCCCCTTCAAGATTTACCTCTGTGTGTTATTTGTGATCATTCGTAGGCCTTTAATCCTAAAGGTTGTCAGCAGGAGGATTAGATGTTCTTCATGGTGTTCATGGTGTTCTCTGGTTCACAGGCAGACAAATGAACCAGACATGGAGCTTCTTATAAAGTACTTCAAGAAGCGAATCAAACTCTCCTCCAACACTGGACAGAACCATGCATTTTACAGACCAGGGGCCAGAGATGTTTCCAACTCCTGACCAGACAGATGACCGTTAGCACACGACAATCTTGGGACGCAAAAATGTGTTCAGCTTCGCTTTGATGGATTGTAAAACAAATGCAGAAATAGAACTAACAGAAAACACACAACAGACAGTTCTCAGGGTCATTTCAGTAGTTTGTGCAGGAGAGTTTCCCCCGTAACCATGGCAACCACATCATTAAGCTCAATCTATAATACACTTTTATTAAACTAGTAGAACAGTCAGACCTCCTTATAATCATCATGTTCATGTTTAAAATCAATAAGTCTTATGAATATTATGAATAATGGTATGATAAAGAAGTCTTTTAAATATGTTTTCTTCAAAGGTATCATGAATACTTCTTTCACATTAATGAACAACATCTGAGCATATAAATAAGGACGATAACACAGACTGTGTGGATAAGCGTGTTATTACCTCGATCATCTCATTCCATCCCTCTTCAGCACTGAATATATCTGACAGAAATCACAGCTTAGCTACAAATGAAATGGAAAAATCCCGGAGCCCAGATTGAGAACCACTGTCGACTTGTGTGAGCTATGTGATCATTTATCAAATACGATATGTAGAGTAGTAATCTGGGTGACACGGTGGAGCAGTGGTTAGCGCTGTCCCCTCATAAGTGGATTAACCAGTTAACCTTAGCATACTTTTGGAGTACCTGGAGAGAACCCACACAGACACAGGGAGAGCATGGAAACTACACACAGAAAGACCCCAGGAATCAAACCAGGGACCTTCTGGTTCTGAGGCCACAGGGCCAACCACTGCACCACCATGTCTCCCTTAAATAAATGAATGAATGAACAAAATGATAGAAGCATATATAGTACAACCTTTCTATAATCTTCAGGAATGTTTTGCACAAATAGATAATAAGTCAGTGTTTATAGGTTTTAGGATTCTTTATATTTTACTTATAGCTTCATGTCCTCACGCACTCCTGCTCTTTCCACAGGAATATGGTACAACATCCTGAGTGGGATGGGAAAGTTCTCCGTCATTATAAATGTAAGTTGGTGCATGCTCAGCTCCTCACGAAGAAGGTGGAATTTTAATAACAAAGTTCTTTGTGTTAAATCATCAAGCTACTGGAAGATTCTTCATTAATGTTCCGCTGCTGTTCTAAGTTTCCAGAAACCTGCTTGTCTCCTCAGGTTCAAGTGTGAGTGAGTCGAAGTGCTTGGGATTTGTAACCAAATCCTGTTACGCTTACTTCCAATATTGAAAAGATTTACGGGGGATTCAGAAAAGCAGCAGGAGTTTCAGAGTTGTGCAGCGTTGGACACACAGACAGTCTGAATCTGCATCTGGAGACGAATTTCTCTTTTTTGCAGGACGTCCAAAAGACGTGTCCAAAACTGTCCCAGTGCTCGTAGGCTGCAGGCACAGCTGCAAGATTTAGTGTCACTAGTCCAACTGGAGTTGGTTTTCCTGTTTGGTGTGATTTGTGTGTGACACAGTAATCACAATCGGGTTTGGACCAAAACATCTGGATCCAGACCCCAAACAGAGATGGTCTGAATCAGAATTATCTGGTGAGCTCTGGTTCTCCAGACCAAAACAGACCTTACAGCTCTGAATCACATGATCAGTGCACTGGATTAGGATAAACACTGTCAGCTAAATGTTTGTGGGCTAAAAGTTGTGTACGCTAACAGTTGTGTACGCTAACAGTTGTATTAGCTAACAGTTGTGTACGCTAACAGTTGTGTACGCTAACAGTTGTATTAGCTAACAGTTGTGTACGCTAACAGTTGTATTAGCTAACAGTTGTGTGAGCTAACAGTTGTGTACGCTAACAGTTGTGTGCGCTAACAGTTGTGTACGCTAACAGTTGTGTACGCTAACAGTTGTGTACGCTAACAGTTGTGTAATGTCATTGAAGATGAATCATGGACAAGCACTAAATCGTGAGGAGGAGTTGAGGAGGATTTTTGATCTTTTTGCTCAGAACGATGACGTCACAAAAGTGTTTGGATCAAACGATCAGAGTCGAAAACTGCTCACTCTGAGCGGAAGAGAGAAACCCGTATTTCCATTTTGGGTTCTGAGTGTAACTGAGTGCCCAACTCACCCTTAAGTTGGGGTTGTTGTGCAGTTCCACTTTACAGCACATTGCACTCGTTGCCATGGAAATGACAGTAGTTTACATGAGGTCACAATGATCAGTTACAGCTTGGTGTCTCAGGGTGAACTGGACTGTTGTGGGAACTTTCCGTTGAGGTGGATCCACAAAGTTGCATGTTTCAAGTTGTTGCGCCTACTGAAGACCACCACAACACGTCTTGCGTTGGTCTCGGATGAGTTGGACTGCTGTTGATTTTTTGTCAACGCAAGTCAAGACCACAGTGTAACAGTAGTATTGTCAGGATAAGTGATGTTGTAGTCAACCAGCTCAGGACAAGTTGTGGCACAGTAGCTCAGGAGAACTCTGTCTAAAAAGTTTATGATGGGTTTGAATCCCCGACATTGAAATACTCCCAACAATAAAATGACCCCCCCAGCAGCCACAGTTTGTCAGCACTAGGTTAGACACAGTGGTTTTGACGACAACACTACTTGTATTCCTCTGAACTTTCACATACTCTTTGCTCTGGGTCTCCTCCTCCCAGGCCTTCGTGATCTCCTTTACATCGGACTTCATCCCGCGCCTCGTCTACCAGTACATGTACAGTCAGAGCGGCACCATGCACGGCTTCATCGACCACACGCTGTCCCACTTCAACGTGTCCAACTTCAAACCAGGCACGGCGCCACAGAACTCTGTGCTCGGAGATATCACTGTCTGCCGGTAAAAACTCTCTCTCCTCACATACGCACACACATTTCATGTGGGGTGCCTTCACTGACATTTACATTGACATGACACTGACCACGTAGTTCAATCCAGAGAGATACTGTAAGTGAATGGACATGAATGAATACTCATGTCCATTCAGGTGTGCAGAGGAACATTCTTATCACTGAAGTGTGTAAACTCGTCTAAATTACAACGACCATATCAGATATGCAATAATTCATTTGGATGGTGTGTAGATGTGTTCATGCCCCTGAATGCCTTTATATCATCAGTAACATCTAGGAAGCAGCTGAATAACACAGAACGAACAAACAACAAACAACAAAAAGATAAAGCCGTCAACAGTGTAAACATATAAAATAGAATATAAAATATACAATCAAATGAATAAAAAACAAGTCAATTGAAAGTTATTTTACTATTTCTAGTGAGTTGTGGGAGCAGGTTTTCCAGGCCAGACAGGAACAGATACCGAGGAGGGAGGAAAAAAAAGAGGGGGGGACAAGCAGGACACAAGGCACAGCAACAATACTGATAACAGCGGTCACATTATCACTAACCTCAACATACTGTAAAGGACTACTGCTGTCCGCGTACACACACACACACACACACACACACACACAGACAATAATCTTAAACTCTACGCTAATGTCAAAGAGGATGTCAGGATCAAGCCTCATGTTTTTAGCCACAGAAAACAGTTGACTATTGTGTCTTAATCTGCATTTACGCTCTTGCCAGTGGCAATAATCGGTTTCATAATGGCCGTGTAACGCTCTCCAGACCAGAAGGTCATGGATGCCAGCGCCCACAGACAGCTGAGGCTGACCTGCTGCCGTTACATAACACTGCGAAGAATCGGCATGTAAGAATACTGTCATTGTGTCTGTGTAAATGTGGTATGTGATGTGTCAGACACCAGCAGATACTGTGCTCCGTCCCTGCATAAGGGCGTGAAATCAACTGGAAGATGTGTGTGTGTACGTTTGTGTGTGTGCGTTTGTGTGTGTGTGTGTGTGTGAGAGAGAGAGAGAGAGAGAGACAGTGACTGGTGTTGTGGTGAACGACGGTGGCACTCCAGGCTGCTATTCACGTTGATTGTCATATACATGTTCCACAGTTGGTCAGTGACATATGTGACCGGAATACTTCAATGTTTAGTATTTATTTATTGTGTTTTTTAGTACCGCCACCTTATTGTGTTTTTTGAACCGCCACCTTATCGTGGTGGAGGGGTTTGAATACACGGATGATCCTAGGGGTTATGTTGTCGGGGGTTTTTATGCCCCTGGTAGGGTCTCCCAAGGCAAACAGGTCCTAGGAGACGGGTCAGACTAAGAGCGATTCAAAATACCCCAATGAGAAATTTTAAAACAAGGACGCGCACGTCGCCCGGATTGGTGTCACCGGAGCCCCACCCTGGAGCCAGGTCTGGGTTTGGGGCTCGTGGGCAAGTGCCTGGTGGCCAGGTCTCTGCCTACGGGACCCGGCCGGGAACAGACCGAAGAAGCGACATGGGCCCACCTTCCTGTAGGCCCACCACCTGCAGGAGGGCTCAGAAGGGGCCGGTGCAATGTGGTTTGGGTGGCGGCCGCGGGCGGGGGCCCCAGCGACCCAAACCCTGGACAACGACTCTGGCTATGGGGACATGGAATGTCACCTCGCTGGGGGGGAAGAGCCCAAACTTGTGCGGGAGGTTGAGCGGTACCGGCAAGAGATAGTCGGGCTCACCTCCACACACATCTTGGGCTCCGGAACCCAACTCCTTCCGGATCCCAAGCTCCCCAGCTTAGTCGCCATGTGTTGCAGTTTTCCCCACTGAACGAGAGGGTCGCTTCCCTTCGTCTTCGGGTGGGGGATAGGTCTCTCACTCTCGTGTCGGCCTGGAAGGTGCTCCAACTGGAGACTCCGTCGTTCTTCTGGGGGACTTCAGCGCCCACGTGGGCAGCGACAGTATCACCTGGAGGGGAGTGATTGGGAGGAACGGCCTCCCTGATCTGAACCTGAGTGGTGTTCTGTTATTGGACTTCTGTGCTAGTTACAGTTTGTCCATAACAAACACCATGTTCGAGCCTAAGGGTGTCCATAACCACACGTGGCACCAGGACACCCTAGGCTGGAGGTCAATGATCGACTTTGTAGTTGTGTCATCTGGCCTCCGGCCATATGTCTTAGACACTCGGGTGAAGAGAGGGGCTGAGCTGTGAACTGATCACCACCTGGTGGTAAGTTGGATTCGCTGGCCACGGGGGAAACCGGACAGACTTGGCAGGCCCAAACGAACAGTGCGGGTCTGCTGGGAACGTCTGGAGGAACCCACCGTCAGAGGGGTCTTCAACTCCCACCTCCGGGAGAACTTTGACCAGCTCCCGAGGGAGGCTGGGGACATCGAGTCCGAGTGGACCATGTTCTCTGTTTCCATTGTCGATGCA